>JASDQU010710408.1:1256-17603 GCA_032191745.1 Picea mariana
TTTTTTCTTTTTTCTTTTACTAAGAAAAAATAGCCATCAACTTCTTATGTCCTTGATGATGGGTGGAGTGTCCACTCGAAACATTGGACATTTCAAAAACTCCACACACAATTTTGATCCAGAAGTTTTTCCAGCATTATGACTAACCCCAGAAACCTGCATACTCGGAAGAGAAAATATGTTTTTTCTTAAACTTGTTTATGAAGTTTTTTCTTCAATTTATTTATTTATTTAATGTAAATTAAAAAATAAATTTTCAAGTAAAACCACTTTTCGATTAACTAGCCAATTTAAGTTTTTTGTACTAGTTATCAAGGCCACAGTTTCAATTAAGACGTAATTTTAACTCCAAAAATAAAATTGATGCAATTGGAAGCATCACTTTTCAATTTGAGGGTATTTTTTTGCAATAGCATTGGTTGTCAAGGTTGTGATTTCAAACAAGACACAATTTTAACCACCCCCCCTAAAAAAGGGTGCTACCGATAGCACAACTTTTTGAAATGGGATAAACATACACTAAATATGACCTCTAAAAAAATGACAACATTGGAGGGTTCTTGTTAAGTTGGTAACTTTGTTCTTAAAGTGATGTGGTATGTGGCGTGAGAAGTAAAACATTAGTATGGTTTATGGATGTATGTGATTGACCCCATGATGTGTTGGAATGTTAGGTAGATCAATGTAGCTCTAAGTGAATATGCCTTCATATTTTGTGAAGAGATCATTTGAGGTTTGAATGATGTCTTCAATCCAATCATCTATTAGATGTGTGCAATGTAACCTTTTCCTGGATTGACATCATGGAGGAAATGAGGGAAACTATTCATGGTTTATGCAAGAGATTACCACACTCAATTTTGTTGGAAAAACTTCAGGATCAAAATTGTGTGTGGAGTTTTTGAAATGTCCAACATTTTGAGTGGACACTCCACCCATCATCAGGGACATAAGAAGTTGATATATGCTCCTAATGGCATCAGGGACATCAACTTTGTATGTCCCTGATGATGGGTGGAGTGTCCACTTGAAACGTTGGACATTTCAAAAACTTCACACACAATGTTGATCCAAAAGATTTTCCATCATTATGACTAACTGTGGAAACTTGTATATTCAAACACTCAATTTTGTTGCTCGATTTGATCTATATGTCCCCTTACAAATTCAACAAGTGTCCCTAAATGGCTTAAGAAAGTGAGTTGCAACTTGCCATAAAATATAAATAGAACTTGGATCGACGAACCATCAATTCCGTTGGACTTGTGACACTATATTAATGCGAGGAGCACCACTCTCCCATGTTTCCATACCCCAAATCTTGTTTTATTCAACGAACTCCAAAACTAGGGCTTTTCTCATTAATATGCAATGCAATTTTTGCATTAAAGGTTAAAAAATTTTAAGCTCTACCCTAGGA
This sequence comes from Picea mariana, assembly GCA_032191745.1. Lineage (NCBI taxonomy): Eukaryota > Viridiplantae > Streptophyta > Pinopsida > Pinales > Pinaceae > Picea > Picea mariana. The sequence continues at coordinate 2,677 of JASDQU010710408.1, forward strand.
GACTGTGGATAGTGTGCTCATGTTGTCATTTCTTAAACACACTTCAAGATCTTATAGCACCCAATTATGCTGCTCAATTTGGTTTTTATTCCTATGGCACAAATTTAGTAAGTGTCCTTCAATGGCTTTAGGAAGCAAGTCTTAACTTTCCATAAAATGATAATTGGGACTTGGATAAACAAACCATTGATTTTTTTAGACTCGTGGCATCAAATTATAGCTAGGTTTCCCCTCTCCCATGTATCCATACCCCATATATCGTTTTATTTGACAAATTCCCAAACTAGGGTTTTTCTCACTAAAATGCAATTCAATTTTGCATTAAAGGGTCATTTTAAAAAAAAAAAATCCCTGGGACCATGTGGATAGTGTGCTCATGTTGGCCTTGACAAACCACACTTGTAAGAGCTTACGGCACTCAATTATGCTACTTTAATTGTTTTTTATGCCATCGACAAAAAAACTGCAAATGTCCTTAAATGGATTTAAGAAGTAAGTTGTAGCTCACCATAAAATGATAACCAAGACTTAGATAAAAAAAATGTTGATTTTTTCAGACTCATGACATTGGATTACAACTAGTTGCACCTCTCTCCCATGTGTTTGTACCCCACATATTGTTTTATTCAATGAATTTTGAAACTAGGGTTTTGCTTAATAACATGAAATGTATTTTTTGCATTAAAGGGTCAATTTTTGAAATATCTACCCCAAGAGCATGCGGATAGAGTGCTCATTTTTTCCTCACCCAAACATAGTTGTAAGAGCTTACTACTCAAATTTGTTGCTCAATTTGGCTTTTATGCCCCTAGCACAAATTCAACAAGTGTCCTTAAATTGCTTCATAAAGCAAGTAGCAACTCACCATAAAACAATAATCAAGACTTAGATCAATGAGTCATCGATTCCATTGGACTAATGACATCATTTTATAGTTAGGTTCACCCCTCTCTTGTGCATCCATACCTCAAATATTGTTTTATTCGACAAATTCCAAAACTAGGGTTTTGCTTAGTTAAAAGAACACAATTTTTGCATTAAAGGGCCAATTTTGAGAACTTTGCCTTCGGAGTTTTTGGATAGTGTGCGCATGTCGTCCTTGCCCAAGCACACTAGAAAGAGCTTACAACACTCACTTTTATTGCTTGGTAGTGTTTTTATGCCCCGAGACCAAATCGCCATGTGTCCTTTAGACACTTGACCTAAATGCAATGTATGGGTTGAGTATAGGAAACCAATAGTGTGGGCACACAATGTGTCATTTAGACACTTGACCCATTTACTCCTAAAATTACCTCAAAAACACAGAAGTTTTCAAAGGAGGCAAAATTCAATGAGGGAAAGTAGTCTCCTCAAGGTTTATCTTCCAAAAAAAATCTTTGTTTTAAGAAAGTGCTAGTTTTGAAAAATTGAAGTCAAGTAGATGCTTCTACTCACAAATATGAATCTAAATTATCAAATATTCCTCTAAAGTTATGATTGAAAGACAATAAATTACAATGAAAAAATCCTCTCTTTCTAATGGCATATAAGGACATCCATTCTTTATGCAACAAAAATAACTTCATAGCAGAGATATGCATGATTTTAGTATATATGAAAGGTATAACATGTAGGCTTCAGAATTGCTAGAGGTAGTGTTGGCTCCTTGTCCACCGTTCCACTCTTACACTGACGCTTGTGTAGAAAAATCACATATGGAGACAAATATGGAATCAAAAGGCAAGTTCATAGTTTATAACTATGAGTACAATAATAATATCACCAAGATTATGTGCACAATTGTTGTGAGGCGTGGAAATGCTACACTTTTTACATGTTTGTAATTCTTGATGTATATTTTCTCTATTTATCAAGTGACTTTGTTATATCAACTATGGTCATTCATACAGTTTTGGGGGGGTCACAGACATGCCGTTTTTTGCATCCCACCAATCCAAATGGGTTAGAATCCCTTTGTTTTTTGGATATTTAGACACTTAGGAATTGGTTAAGTTCAACTTGGTATAATATGTCTTTAGGTAAAAGTGTGTTTCTTTAGTATGCATTTGTATTTATGTAATCTGATGGTCATGATATTTTCTAAACATAGAGTGATCCGACAGTTCATATTCTCCTCAATATTAACGGCTATATTGAACCATGGATTAACACATGATTGGTCCATGATCTCTTTTTAAAGAGCATGGAGAGTCATTTTCTAATCATCGATTCTGAGAAACTCTCTTGGAAAATATTTTTATTTTGCATTAATATATTGTCTCAAGTGGTCATGTTGGCTAGGGCCATGTAATATTTCCCTCTTTGAAAGTTTTAACCACATAAAAAAATTGGTGTGTTGATCTTTGATCTATTTGTGTGAGTGGTTATTGAATGTGTTCATCGTGTGTGGGAATACCATGTTTTTTTAAACATGGTATCATATCTCGTTGAAGATCCACTCTCGTTGTAGATCAAGATTTGAATCAATGTTGCCACATTTATGGGTTATGTTATTTGTGTGAATTTATGGGCTAAGCAAACTATTTATATGTTTGAAGTGCTCGTTTCAATGGGAAACACTTGTTGTTTCACTAAAAAATCTTTTTTTCCCCCAAGATACAGGCATTTTTGTCAAATCTAGAGGTATATACTCATAATGCACCTTTTTTTTTCACAAAGTTAATAATTGGGGTTTTTTGTTTCTATTCTCAGTTTTCTACTGTTTCTAGTCTACATATGCTCTTTTCCATGTGCTTTGTGCGATCTCGGAAAATCATAAACACATCATAAAGTGTTTTGTCTTCTGTGTATTCTCTTTGATCTACACTTTATGTGAGCTCAACAAATCAGAAACAAAGAGAAAACTTGTTTTTTTCTGGCTAAGCTAACCAAGATGTAATCCCATTATTGTTGAGATTTGAAAAAAAAAAAACATATTTTTTTTGTTTTTGTTTTTGTGTGTAGTCGTATCAATTTTTTGCAGGAAAAAACAATGGTTTTGGGGTAAGCACGTACTTCGATGAAAAGAGTAAAAAAAAACCTCCTCCTTCATTAAAATTGTTATATTTTTTGCACTAGCTTACTTGGTTGAAAGTTGTTTTATTTAACAAGAGGTCTTGAGTTCAAGCCTGCATTTTTTTAAGTTACTTTTTAAAAAAGTTTATGCAAACTTTAGTTTTTTTCCAGCAGAAAAAATTACTCAATTATATTATAATAATATAATGCGTTCTCACAACGGTTACATCAAAAGGAGAAAGAAAAGCAATTGGTGGGGAGGTTATTTTTCCTACAAATGGTCTACCAACCAAGGATGTAGGAGAAAGAACATGGCAGATAGAAGATATATCAGATTAAAAGAGACTATCAGAAGAGTTGCAACAAAGAGACAACAAAAAGGAGATGTATACTGAAAATGCCGACAGAGACTGGGCCTCCAGTCCTAAAATATTTTGATAACATGTGTGGGGCCCTCATGGCCATCCAACCATTGGTTATAAGTGATCAGTCCTACTTTTTGTTTCTAGTGTTGTCTTTGATAGCAAGTCCACTTCCCTATTGTACTATCGGGAGGCATGAGTGAATATGAGTTTCTTGAAAAGGCGTTGAAGTGATCTGATTTGGTCCATCCAAGACAGGAGAGCGATCGAATGGAGCGAACCGGTCTGGTTCAACTAATCAATGATAACTTTGGAATCATCGATCATTTGTAGATGTTCGATGTTTAGTCTTGTTTCCAGGTGAAGAGTATCCCAGGCACCCAAAAGCTCGGCCCTTGTGTTAGTGCCCGGGACATAATTGAAAGTCCATCTATAAAGGGAGTATTTATTTATTCTTATCAGACCACCTGCCCTACACAAAGTTTCACCGCGTTGTGCTGCACCATCAAACCAACCTGTTGGTATATCCTCTGCGATGAGAGGGATAATACAAGTCTTTTTTTCCTCAATGACTAGATGGATGTCTTTCCAATTCTGGTACATGCCAAGAGTTTTATATATGAAAATGTTGACAGTGAAGGATTTATTGTCGAAGATCGAACTATTTATGGCCAACCATATAAACCAATTAACCAATAGTGGAAGAAGTTTGAAGTTGTGCTCGTTGGATGTCCAATGGGAAAGATAGACAGATAATGAGGTCCCATTCCAGGTTGTGGTAATGTGATGGTCAAGTGAAATCTTATCCCAGACTTGGCGAGTGAAGTGGCACTGAGTGAAGAGGTGTTGCATTGTTTCTGCATCCTTATAGCAAAGCTGGCAAATGTTGGGGCCAATCCAACCTTTCCTTTGGAGGTTATCCCAGGTAGGGATTTTATTTTCAATGGCTAACCAGTTGAATAATTTGATCTTGAGTGGAATTTTCCAGTTCCAGAGATGCAAGCGCCAACCACTGATATTTCTATGCTCGAGTGAATTGATGATGACTATGTAAATGTTAAAAACTGTGATAACTCCCGATCTATATGCGCCATCCCACAGAAAAAGATCCTCTGAATATTATAGTTTGATACCCGCTTGAGTGAGTTCTAGACAATAGCAGTCCCACTCACCAACCAACTCGGGTGATAGTGTCAAATAGTGGCCCGATTTCCAGCTGCCTGTTGGGTTACTGTGTTATCTCATAATTTTTTTGTAAAGTTATCTCATAATTGTGATTACGTCCTTATGCAAACTTTAGTTATCTCGTAATTTTATTGTAAAGTGCATTTCACTTAAATTATAAAAGTGAATCACTATAAAGTAACTTTAATATTCACTTTTTTAGTTATTTTTTGTATGCAACTTTAATTTATAAAATAACTTCATTGTAGAAGTGATTCTAATTTATTCTATAAAAGTGGGTCCCATTTTAAGTAACTTATTTGTAAAAGTGAACTTATAGGAAAAAGTTAGGAGGAGGAAAAAAATATTACTTAGCCACCACATTGTGCATCCATCACCATGTGGGCCAACTTCTACCTACTACGTGGTGCTTTAGTTACCTTTTATGTCTTTTTTTAAAGTGACATAACCTTCACATCCAAAGTCTATTTTCAATGCCATTTTTTTAAAACAATCTATTATTTTGAGAGCTTTCCATCCAGACTATCAGTTTTAGCTTTTGAATCCATATCATCTACATATTTTAATATGGCTTCTCCAAGTGATCTTTTGCTTACCAATACCAACTACTTCTCGTGGAAATCTCATATGGAGGATGTACTAAGAAGTAAAGGATTGTACCGGATTACCTTGGGAAAAGAACAAGCCCCCACTAAGGCTAGAAAGAAATATAATTGGGATAATAAAAATGACGGAGCATGTGGATTAACCAAAATTTATATCTCTCATGATTTACAATTTCACCTTCAACGAATAGATGACCCAGATGAAGCCCAGACTAAGCTAGAAGCCATATTTGGTAAAAACAATGTGATTCAATCCCATTAGATTGAAAATTAGTCAATGAATTTAAGTCCAAATTATTTCCCTTGCATTCAAGATTATTTATCTAAGTTCAAAACACTTATACTTTTACTTCAAGTCTGTAAAGTAGATCTGAAGGATGAACAATTCATATATGTTAATCTTGCTAAGCTTGGTGGTACATATTATGTCTTTGTATCTACTTTTTATGCCACTAAGGAGTTCTTACCAAGCTCCCACTCTTTAGTCTTTTTGTGATTCTCTAATTAGGGAGTAAGATAAACTCTTGCAACTTGGAGTGATCAACATTGTAGGTACATATAACAAAGTCTTAGTGGCCTAGAAGCAAGACAAAAACAAGAATACAAATAAGCAACATCCTCGCAACAACAACAAGCAAAACAAGGGTCCTAAACCCTCTCGACCAACTTCTACTTCCAATGGTGACAAAGGACCAAAAATAAAAATTAAGAAGATTGGCAGAAATAGCAATTTTTGTGGGCGATATGGTCATTTGGAGTTAAAAATATGGAAGCCTTAGAAGCAACAATGAATAATCACAACATCAATCTTGATTCTTCTTCCTCTAACTCTTCTTCTCATGGACTTGCACTTTCCACTTCTGGTTTCTCCTTCAATGCAACATCTACTTCTTCTTCTTATGAGTGGCTTATTGATTTGTGTGGTCCACTTTCTTCTCTTTCTTTCTTTGGGTGTAAGTAATTCTTAACTTTCATTGATGACTTCTCTAGATGCACTTGGGTTTACTTCTTAAAACTTAAAAGTGATTTGTTTGAGATGTTTTTGGCCTACAAGTCTCCTTGTAGAAAAACAATTTGGACATCAACTTCAAAGGTTAATAATATATAATGGAGGTGAATATGTGAACAACCAATTTACAAGTTAATTCACTACACAAAGCATCCAAATGCAACATATTTTTCCATATACACCATAGAAAAATGGTGTTGTTGCAAGAAATAATTGCATAGTAAAGGAAATGGCTAATTGTATGATCCAATCTAAGGGATAAAGTCTTCATTAATGGGTGGAAGCCATCAATTGTTCAAATTACATATTAAATCGCACTCCCACAAAATCTTTAAAAAATATAACACTAGAAGAAGCATGGACTAAAATCAAGCCATTTGTAAGCCACTTTCGTGTATTTGGTAGTATAGCATGAACCCACATTCTTGATGATAAATGGAAATCATTACAGCCTAAAAGTGAGAAGTGCATTTTTTTTTAATACTCTAAAAATGTCAAAGGTTATCGACTTCTTCAACCTCATTCCAATGAAATAAATATTAGAATAGATGTTAAATTTGATGAAAATCTATTTTCCTACAAGCCTTATTTGTCATATGTGTCATATTTGACCTGCGATCCATCCTTGAACTTTGTGCCATATTCTATCTCTATTCCGGTTTCTTCTTAAATTGATGAAGTGAGGATGAAAATCCACCTCCGCCTACTCACCTTCCTCCAGATGATTCCATAAAACATGAACCTGCATCAACACCATTGCTTCACAAATAGGTTTGTTCAACACAACCACTGGTGATATTCTTGATGATCCTATATATCAATGTCAGACATGTTCACAGTTCTAGCGAGCCTCCTCTCTTTTGGCTCAAGTTTCAAAAACTCGTGATCTAGACACATTTGTAGAAGCTTTTGGCCAGCCAAATTAGGACACAACAATGAATGAAGAATATTGTTCCTTAATGACGAATGATACTTGGGGTCTTGTAGCTCTTTTGAAAAGAAAAAAACTTGTCATATGTAGATGGGTGTATAGAATTAAGTGTGCATTATATGGAAGTGTTGAAAAATAGAAGGCCTAGTTAGTTGCCAAAGGATTCTCTCACATTGAAGGAATTGACTATAATGAAACCTTTGCTCCTGTAGAAAAAAATGAATTCCAACTGCTTTATTCTATCTCTTGTTACCTCACATAAATGGGAGGTCCATCAAATGGATGTTAAATATGCCTTCTTGCATGGGGATTTGTAAGAATAAATATACATGAAATGACCTCCTATCTATGTCGAGAATGACTCCAACCTTATTTTTCACCTTAAGAAATCTCTCTATGGTCTTAAGCAAGCTCCTTGAGCTTGGTATGCAAAAATGGAAAGCTTTCTTCTTGGCACTGGCTTTTCGAGATGGAATTCTAACTCTAATGTCTACACCAAGAAAGTAGGAAGCCATCTCATAATAATTTTTCTTTATGTCAATGACCTTATCCTCATGAGTAGTGATACTAAAATATTAACCCATGTGAAATCCAGACTTAAGAAGAAATTTTAAATGATAAACTTAGGCTATTGTCATTATTTCCTTGGCCTCCAAGTATTGCAAACCAAGGATGGAATTTTTCTTTCCCAATCTAAGTACGCATGTGACCTTCTTCGTTTCTTTCACACGGAGATAATAAATCAATGAAGATGCTAAACCAGACTCTTTTCCCTTCCAATTTGGATTCAAACTTGTTTCCACCTATACTACTCCCAAAGTCGATGCCACTTTATATCATTGGTTGATTGGTAGCTTTTTGTATTTGACTCATACTCATCATGGTATTACCTTTGATAATGGTCTTTTTATATGGTATATGCAAACACCCCATGAGATTCGTTGGAAAGCAACAAAAATGATACTTCGGTATATCTGGGGTACGATTTAGTTTAGGATACATTAAATTTTAGGGAGGACTCCTTTGTTGGTTGGTTTCACTTAATTAGATTAGGCCAACAACCATGATGATCAAAATTCTATTGCAGGTTATGTTTTTAGCCTCATTTCTAGACCTGTCATTTGGGATTGTAAGAAACAACAGGTTATTTCTTTTTATTCAACAAAAGCAAAGTAAAAATCAACAGTTAATGCAAGTTAAGAAGCCTTGTGGCTTCGACAGATCCTTTCATAATTTTGATTCTAGTAGCAGTATATGACCACCCTCTAGTGTGACAATCAAAGTGCCATCAAGTTTGCTAAAGATCCAGTTCAACATTAATGCAACAAAAGCATCAAGATACACGTGGAATTCATAAAAAATCTCATTCATGATTGATTTATTGAAGTGCTTTTTTGCCTGACCAATGATCAAGTTGCAGACATTTTCACAAAGTCTCATGTAGAAGTGAAGTTTTCAAACTTCGATCTATGTTAAGAGTTCAGGAAGTTTCCATTAAATGGGATAGGGTCTAATGCCTCCTTCCTTCTCCTATTGTGTCACCTTTGTAAATTCTTCAATCCTATCCCAAGTTGATCTTAAGGCGGGATGTTAGGATATTTAGAAACTTAGGAGTTAGTTAAGTTCAACTTGGTCTAATATTTATTTAGGTAAAAGTGTGCTTCTTTAGTATGCATTTGTAGTTATGCAATATTACAGTCAAAATATGTTCTAGACAGAGAGTTATTTGACAACTCATATTCTCCTCAGTCTTAATAGCTATATCGATCCATAACTTAGCACCTGATTGGTCCATGATCTCTATGTAAACAACATCGAGGATCATTTGATGATAATCGATTATGAGAAACTCTCTTGTAAAATATTTTTCTTTTGCATTAATATATTGCCTCAAGTGGCCATGTTGGCTAGGGTCATGGTGTAAATTTTAAGGCACTAGGTGAATGTTGTCCTATGTTTCTCTTAATTAAATAAATCATATTTGAACTTCATTCAAACACAGAAATAAAAATTTCTTAACATGCAGCAATCACACATATAGCTGAAAAGAAACAACGGAAACATAAAACACAATACATGAAATATGTCCTTCAAAATTAGTTTATCATTAAATACTCCAAACTTACAAGGACAACTCAAAATGAGGTTTGTTTCCTATTGATAAAGAAAATTGCGAAACAGATCTAAGAAGCCTGTTGAACTAACGTGTACATACGAAAATATGGATCCATACATAACTGTCCATATGACTGTGTGGAATCACTACTAAGACTTTGTTCTTCAACCTGCAATCACTACATATTGATCCTCTCACTATTGCACTATTTTCTTCTTCCTCGACCTCTTTCTTCACCTTAAGAAAAAATTATCTTTGTGAAGAATCAATGTGTATTTACCCTCTACCTTGACTTGTCTTTATACTTTAGCTGAAACACTAATCTACCAAAACCATAATCTCTTGGTGAGATCAACAGTTGATATTAGTCTAAATCACTAATGCATTAAAAATGCACTTTATTAGAATTAACAACCAATTAAAAGACTTTCACTTTATAAATAAAATGAATTAAAAAATAGATTTGACTTAGACAACTTCAAACACGTTTGACACAAAACTTGTGCGGAAGTTCCTATCCGAGATACAAACATCAACACTCCCTCTTAGAGATGAAGGAATTTTGTACCAATCCAAGTTCGTCCCTAAATGCTTCAAACTTCCCCTTTTCTAAGGGCTTGGTCAAAAAATATGGAACATATTGATCCGTGGGTACATATTGGAGCTTCATTGCTCCTTTCTGAATCTTGTCTCAAATGAATTTCTGTGTGATCTCTATGTGCTTGGACCTGTCATGAAATATTGGATTTTCACAACTTCGATTATCACAATAAATGACTGTGGTATCCAACTTCTGATCAAATGTACCTGCTAGTAACTTGCAAATCCAAATGGATTCACAACTAGCAGTACTAGCTTCCATATACTTTGCCTCGATTGAGATAAGTTCCATTGAAGTCTACTTTCTATTGAACCAGGATATCATCGTTGATCCCAAGCTAAAACAACATTATGGGGTGCTCTTCATGTTTTCTACACTGCCTTCCCAATTCGAGTTTGTATATCCCTGCAACCTCACCTCACCATCTCCATGATATCTCATCCCATTCTCCAAAGTACCTCTCAACTATCTGAGCACATGTTTTGTTGCTACCTAATGATCCTACCTCATCTCCACCATGAACTGGCTCAAGGTGTTCACTACAAAACATAAATATGGCATAATGTTGAATATATACATCAAGGAACCTATCAGTTGCCTATACCACATGGGATCCACCATATATGAATTTTAAGTAATGACCTTCTTCAAAATAATGATCATATGCGTGGTCGTGGGTCTATAGTCCTCCATTCAAAATATCTTCAGGATCTCAACTACATACTTACCCTACCCAAGGAAAATCTTCCATGGTCTCTTCCAAACCTCCAACCCAAAGATGTAATGCATCATGCCAATGTCCTTCATCTCGAACTCAACTTCCACATATTTCTTGCACCCTACAATGAGATTCTCTAATCGTGTAAGGAACCATTCATCTACATACAACACCAAAATGAGCAGATCAACCTAAAAATATATGAAATATAAGTTGGGATCTGTTTCAATTTTGGTGAATCCCATACTCTGCGGGTATCCATCGATTCTAGAATACCATTCTCTCGATGCTTGTTTGAGTCCATACAAGGCATTTTTCATCCTATAAACATGGGACTCCTTCCCACTGACCTCAAATCCCTAAGTCTTCTCTATGTACACTTCTTCCTCAATTATCCCATTGAGGAAATTTATCTTTGCATCCATCTGATGTATCCTCCATCCCATAATGGAGACTAAGGACATTACTGCTCTAATGGAAGTGTACCTAGCAACTAGGGAAAAATTATCCTCGTAGTCCACTCCCTCCTTTTGGGAGAACCCTCTTGACACAAACCTCACTTTGTACTTCTCGATCCTACCATCTATAACATGCTTGATCTTATAGAACCACATGGAACTCACCTCTAACTTCCCCTCCGGTATTGACACAATGTCCCATACATCATTATTCATGATGGAGGTGTACTACTCCATCGTGGCATCCTGCCATACCCGTTGTTTTGTTGCCTCCTAATAACTAGAAGGCTCAGAATCTATGATGTTTTTCATCAATGCCATGTAGTTCAAAAACTTCTTTGAAGGTATTTTCTTCTTGAATGTGCTCCTAGGAGACTCAATGTACTCTTGAGCATCCCTCAATTTATAGTGTCTTGTCCTCCAAGATCTTGTGCGAACACTTGTTCTAGATGTATATTATTGTGTTGCATGCTTCTGCTCAAGAAAACATCAGTAAGTCTTGGTCATGAATCATGGCCTTAGCATCCCCTATGATGGATTGATTCTTCCACTCTGCAATTGCATTATATCATGGGTTGTACAAAACAGTCAATTCCCTCTTGATCCCTACCTCCTTGCAAAAACCCTTGAACTCCTTGGAAGTATACTCACCCCCATTGTTCGATCTCAAAACCTTGATATTCTTCCATATATGGTTCTCAACCAGAGCTTTGAACTTTTGAAACCTACTAAAGAACTTATCCTTGGTCTTTAGGAAGTAGATCCAAATTTTATGAGAGAAGTCATCAATGAAGGAAACATAGTACATGCTTCATGTGATTGATTCTACTGACATCAGTCCAAAAACATTCAAATGCACCAGATCCAGGATCCCCTTAGACCTATACTCATTACTTGGGAAAGCAGCCTTGGCATGCTTACCAAGCATGCACCCTCTGCATACACCCTGCTGCACAATATTGAAATTTGGTAGACATGTGACTATCTTCCCCATAATATGCAATGCCTTGTGATGCAGGTGCCCCATCCTCTTATGCCACAACTCGCACAAGTTATCTTTGTTATAAACTAGTGCTCGAACATGCTCACCCTACAACTTCTATAAATTTCCTTCCCTAACCACGATCACATGAGCTATTGTTGGGATAGAATATTTCGGTCTAGTGAGGACCTAATGGATCTTGAACTCTACTACAAATCCCTTATATTCCATAACCAAAAATAAAGCAAATTCTTCCTAGAACAAACAACACATCATCAAATTTTAAAGAGTTGCATGACTGGAGTCGGAAAGGAATGGTACCAACTATTGATACTAGATACTTAGCATCGTCACCAAGCTCGACTTGAACTCCTGAGACATGCTTTGTTAAACGCAAAAATATCTCTCGAGCTAATGTCATATGCCTCGATGCTCCACTATCCACATACCACGGATTCTTTAGAATAGTGCTAGAAGAGAGGCAAGATACCATCGATATATCCTTTTTGAACCCGGAGGCAAACTCGTTCATCTGAGTTTCAGCTTAGGTTGCTACTTGGTGTTGTTTCTTCCCTTTACCCTTCTTCTTCTTTAGACATTGTGATGCATAATGGTCGTTCTTATGACATATGAAGCACTTGATTTTACTAAAGTCCTTATTCCCTAGTTGTGGAGTTGGCTCCTCACTCTTTCCCTTACCCTTGTAGGGTCCTTTACCTCTGCCCTTATTCTTTTAACCAATTAGGGCATGGTCATTGTCACCTTCATGTCTGCTACCCTTTGACTCCATTCATGTTTCCTCTTGGATACATTCATCCCACAGTGTTTACCAGGAGGGAAGGTTTTCCTCAACACAAACTCTCTGGACAAATGTTTTCCATTGAGGTGAGAACCCATTCAATGCCATGTTTACTATCTCTTTGGCTTCAATCTTCTCCCCAACTGTTGCAAGCTAGTCATGAATTTGTGTGACCTTCATTCGATAGCTAGTGACGATGTCTAATTCGGTCATCTCAACGAATAGGAGTTTTTTATGCAATATCATCTTCATGTTAATGTTCTCACTTTGGTAAACACCAACCAAGAAAACGAGCATCTATTTCGTCATCTTCTTCTCAGATATGTGAGGGATCATATGATCCTTTATAGAATTCATTATCATTCACTTAGCTTTCACTCACTTCTTCTTGTGAGCTTCCGAATCCTGCAGATTTGTTGGTGTAGAAACTACATCCTTAACGATATCCCAGAGGTCGTTCTCTTCTAATAAAAATTTACCCGACTTTCCATGATAGGGAATTCAAAGCACCATCCAATCTATCCTTGAACTTGAGGCTAATTGATTCCATTTCTAATCTGCAAACAACACTCCTACTCTTTTGATCTTATGAATAAGAGTAGCTCTGATACCATGTAAATTTTTAGGCACTAGGTCATTGTTGTCTTATGTTTTTCTTAATTAAATAAATCAGATTTGAACTTTATTCAACCATATAAATCAATATTTCTTAATATGCAACAATCACACATATAGTTGGAAATAAACAACATAAGAAAAATACACAATATATGAAATTTATCCTTCAAAATCAGTTTATCATTAAATACTCCAAAATTACAAGGACACCTGAAAAATAAGGTTTTCTTCATGTTGATAAAGAAAACTGCAAAACAAGTCTGAGAAGCATGTTACACTGACATGTCCATACAACTATACGACATATTTGTACGACTGTACAAACATGTATGGAACTATCCATATGATTATATGGAATCATTGTTGCACCTTTGTTCTTCAACCTACGATCACTGCAGATTGATCCTCTCATGGTTGCACTGCTTTATTTCTTCTTGGGCCTCTTTCTTCAACTTCAGACGAAATTATCTTCATGAAGAATGAATGGGTCTTTACCCTCTACCTTGACTTTCCTTTATACTTTATATGGAACCCTAATATACAAAAACCCTAATCTCTCGGTTAGATCAACAGTTGAGATTAGTATAAATCACAAATGCATTGAAAATGCACTTTATTAGACTCAATGGCTAATTAAAAGACTTTCACTTAATAAATGAAGTAAATTACAAAATAGATTTGACTTTGATGACTTCATGCACGTTTGACACAAAACCTGTGTGGAAATTCATGTTCGAGCTACAAACATCAACATGTAGATTGTTTCCCTCTTCAAGGGTTCTAATCACATAAAAGCATCAGTGTGTTGATCTTTGATATAGTTGTGTGAGTGGTTACTGAAGGTGTTCATCATGTGTGGGAATACCCTATTTTATCAAACATATGCCTTCTTGGGTCTTATAATACCTATCCTCCAAAGATTTTCTGGGACTCATAACCCCTAAGACTAGGTGATTCCCTATAGCCCATTGGCCACCTTCTTAGGGATGATAATGGTATAATCCATCTACTCATGTATGTATCAAGCCATCAATTGCATTTTGGTTTATAACTTTGGTGGTTTTGGGGTTCTCAAAAAATATGATTGCATCATCCCGATGAGAATCTAGGGTTATACAAGAGTTAGCCTAGTTATATCTACCTAGGCCCTTAGGCAGTGAGGGGCCTGGGGGGCTTGCCTTCAACATAGAGTAAGAAAATCTATAAAGTCAAGATTACCAAATCAATTGAATTCCCTAAATAATTAATGTAATGTCTTAGCACGAGAAACGAAAAACCCATGCAGTGCACCCATCAAAACTAATATCTTCAAAGCCCACCATGTAGCCTGTGAATTATGCATACTAGGTGGGGAATTCTAAAAAAAGTGTGTGTGTGTGTGTGTGTGTCCACCATGTAGCATATGAATTATGCATACTAGGCGGGGAATTCTCAAAAACGTGTGTGTGTGTGTGTGTGTGTGTGTGTGTGTGTGTGTGTGTGTGTGTGTGTGTGTGTGTGTGTGTCCACCGTGTAGCATATGAATTATGCATACACACACACACAC
>JASDQU010710409.1:0-27793 GCA_032191745.1 Picea mariana
TTAATTAATTAATTAAAGTGATTTAATTAATTAATTAACCTTTTTACCTTTGAAAAGCTCCTTATCTTTCCTTGTGGCTTCCCTGGCCACTGAAAGTCACTTCTAGCCATCCCATCCCGTAGTGTTTCTCCTCCCAATTCCAATGAGCTGTTACACTGAGAGGTTCCTCCAAGTAATGTGCCCAAAATGACCTCTTCAGTGAATTCCATTGACTTATAGATCAAAATAGTCAAAATCCTGGAAATCGTCGGAATGCAACGAAACCAAAGACAACTTGTGTGGAATGGCTCATAATGATGGAATATGATCATCAATGCAAGTTGGACCCCATAATGCCTCTCAAAAACCCCTGTACTCACTATAGCATCCATCTGGCTACTCTGGTCATCATAAATCTCAGCCCTGTGATGATGTCCCAAAGTGGGGACACACCTTGCGTGGTGTTGAGGAAAATATATGAAATAATATTACTCAAGCATTTTCAGATCTTTCTTGGCTAAGGCAAGATAGACGAGAATGTCACCCTATGTTTATAGCCTCAAAAATTATTTCCTAATCCACAAGTATTAGTTACAAGGGCTTAGGATGATTTTTTATAAGTAAAATTTTGTTGTAAAATTCAACATTTTTATATAATTTTCTGAATATAATAGATGCAAAAGTAAATGTGGATACAAAAGAAAAAATACCAACTCACATATTAACACAGATGAGACATAATAGAAATCGCTTATTTCATTCCAAGAAATTAAAAGAATCGTTCTCTTTACAAAAATCCCTCAGGGAGTTTGGACCAAAGTCAAACTTAGATGTCTGGATGAAAACCATACAAAAGGACTTTTGACAGAAATTAAAAAATTGAACTTTAAAAGATGGATCAACTTGCCAGGGATTTCTTCCCACTCGACTCTACACAATATCCTTTATCAGTCATGAAAATTAATTCATAAACAAACAATTCTACACATACTATCAAAGATATATCAACACCTCTGAAAAACAAGTATCTGAATGATGTAATTCAGCCTTGAATCTTGTTTTCTACAATAGGACCCTGCTATCATAAAAGAGAATTAGGATTTTGATGAAATAAAGAATGAATGAAAATTGAACTATCTCAATAAAACTCAAGAGCAGACCTTAGTATGCTTTCTCCTTCCCTTGTTCTTCCTTCTCTTTTTTCCTTTAAGCAATCAAAATTAGTTGAAGTAGTTCAACTACCTCCTTTAGTTAAGTTAACTAAAACTCAACTAACTTTTAGTTTAGGGGAAGAATTAATATAATCATAATAAGGGTATTTAATAAATAATAACTAGTAGGTGGGACCCCTTATGACTCCCTTTAGTTTCTTAACAAAAAATAAACATAACTAGTTAATCAATCAAACATATCCCTCCTTGTGGCTCCCATCATCATTCTCATAATTTGAAAATTAATATCAATGATATTTTAAGCCATATCCATAAAATATAATATCCAAAATATCCAAAAATAGTTTGTTGTCCAAAACTTCAACAGTCAATTGTTCTCAACAATCAATAATAAAATATTCTCAAAAACCATATTTGCCACTTTGGGAGGCAATTTTCCCTTTGTTGTTGTTATCTCCCTTTGACTTTTTTGAATTATCCTTAGGCAGTGTGGAGCCTTTAGGCTTGATCTCAGTGATAACATGAGAGCAATCATCTCTCATGTGCATGTGGGATGAAATGGATTTGGCTGAATCACTTGAGGGAGAGGAGGGGGCAACATCAACTTTTCATTTATCATGCATGTGGTGGGCTTCAGTTTTGTGGGCTTCAGTTTTGAGTCTCTTTATTGCATGGGAAGACTATATAGGTGAGTGTGCAGGGGCAATTTGGACAATTGCGTTAACCAATGGAGGAGGATCAGGTAGAGACAAATTGGGCCAGCCATGATGTTGGGAGACTTCTGGGTGAACGGTCTCTTTCCAACCATCATTTTTAGGGACTTGGGTTGTAATGAGACATGAGGGGGGAAAGGGATAACAGGTACATGTTGGGGTTGGAAGGGAGGCCTTTCTAGCCTAGGTTGGACTACCCTTTTTCCAATCCAGTTGAAAAATCCATCTTGGAAGAGTTGGTTTAACTCTTGTGGATCTGCATAAAAATGTATCGAGAATCTAGGCCTTCTAGGGCCTCTGTTCCAATTCCCTCTGCCCCTGTTATTTTTCCATGGCTTCCTCTGCTGAAGAATATCATCCTATATATAATGTTTATTAGCAACTAGTTTCTTAAACAAACCATACATGACACCTCTTTAAATATGAAACAAAATTTGGCTCAACAAACACATCAGACCCATGCAATCCAATCCATAAAAATCATTTAATATTTGTCAATGAGTAGGGGGTGAATAAGGGCTCTGGGATAATTGAGGGGGTTGTATTGAGTGGAAAAGTGATAAAATGAAAGGGAGTAGAACATGATTACTTCTCAACAAATTATTAAACAATCAACTGTGTTATAATAATAAAATCATATAAATTGTATCCCATCTTTGTGTCGTCCTTTAATTGTTGTAATGCATAATTTATATTTAATTTTAATTTAATTTTAAGAATAGGGTGTGCAAAGTGAATCTAGGAATATGAGGGGATTCGTAATGTGCGAAAAAGTGAGAGAATGACAAGGAAATTAATGGACATTGTTCATAAAATAAATCAAGTAATCAATAATAATAACTTTGTATTAAGCTCAATTCATAAAGCACCAACATTCACCATTTACCAATTTTGTACCAAACTTTTTGTTGTTCCAATATTTAAATTTTCCAAAATTTCTCAATTCATAACAGTTTGTGCAATCATAACTTATAACAAAAAAACCTTTCCATTTCAATAGTCTTGTTTAACAAAGCGTTGATCTTTTATTCCTTTTACTTCCTTTCAAGAATTAAAAAAAAAATGCACAACAATATGCTCGACCTCTATCCCTGATAACCATAATGCATCACGATAATAATCAACATCCACTATCTACCAATTTACAATCGGGCCCAATTTAAAAAATACGCAGGTCTCTTTTTAAAAGGCGAACAGTCTTCAAAGCATGTTCGATTATACACAATATTTATCATATCAATCGACAAGATCTTGCAATGAAACCACAGTCAACCAAAACATAAAACTCGAGCCTTATCACTATGGATATAACTTCCTCTTAAAACCATTGGTAATCTGTATGATGATCCAATAATATATATGAAGAGAACATAACCCATTACACACATGCACCAATTTTAAAATTGGCTATAACCCTGATCGGACCTAGCAAGAACCACATAGGTGTCTCCATATGCAATCAAGACCACACTGGTAAAAGAACAGTGAAACCATAATGAAAATAAGACATCTCTCAACTATATATAAGTGCATGTTCCCATTTTTAATTGTTCAACCAATTTTATCATAGAAAGATGAGACAAAGACTTGGCGAAAAACCTCTATAATCATTCCACCAATATTTGACAACCAAGAAGGTGCCTGAAGGGAGCAAAGGTAGTTGGAAATCAAATCGGGCCTGTCACAATCAAATGCAGGGAGATAATCAAAGGCACATTGATCTTTTACCCATAACACAGAGAGATAGAGGTATTCCGAGACTTATCAACCATAGGCAGAAAACCCTTCAAAAAATATACAACAATGAGCCACACAATCTTTGTATTACTCCAAGATCTGGACAAGACCAATGCTTAACAACTAAGGAGAGCGAAGGCAGAAAGATAATAACCCAATGCACATGAAACGTTTAACACTTGAATAGGTGAGGTGAAGTTTAATTAAATAGTGGCAGTTATTAAAAGAAACACAGATATATAACATCTCTACCCATTACTTAAGAGTCGAACAGCTTGACAAAAACACCAGTGATAATGCAAACATCCTTTTGACATAATGTCAATATATAACTTGTATCAACCCACAGCCATACATGTATATATTAATTTTAGGGAAACCTAAGAGTGGGTCTTGGGTTACATTAGCGAAAAGATAATAAGAACGGGCCAATGACCATGACTCAGGGTTTGAAGAAAAAACACAACAACTATGGGCAATCCCTCTGCGTCTGGGTAAAGGTTACAATCATGACTGTGAGGGAATAGAATAATGATGGTAATACACAGAGCGAAACCCTCCATCCTCAACAAAGAGCCATGTATACCACCATTCACTTATCATTCCACAAAGACCCATAATGATATTAAACTGATCGAGTAACCAGACAATGCACAATTTAAAATAAAAACTCAATTCTTTCGCTTGCAATCTGAAACCAACACAGTCATCACAGAGAGATATAACACACATATACATAGTTGAAATTCTCAGGAACACACATAATCCAAGAATCACTGAGCCATAATTTGTTCATACAACAAAGAATACTTCATGGATGGAGAAAAAAAAATCATACCTGTATCAAAATGCTTAAATGGCGAGTTGGTCGAACATTCTTCCTTCGAAGAGCCTAAAATGCAGAGCTTCACAACTAACAGATTGAAAAATGAAACAAATCAAAAATTCTAGGGTGACGGCCGATAGGGGGAGTATGGAGTGATGCACAGTAAATGCACATTTCTTCCATCACCTGACCTATTCAAATCGAAGTACGAGACAACCCAACATTCACCAATCAATTAAAATATGTATTCAATTCCAAACCATTTGAAATATGCGATGATATCCCTTGCAAGTGCGCCACCCAATATCATTTACATGTTAACCCTTGCCAAAATTATATGCCATCATACATATTGCAATGCTATATGCGCCCCATTAAATCTAATAAAATTTGCATAGACCACTAACCAACAATAGCATAGTAGTTAGGAATAACACTAATATGTTTTAACTTTTCCATTTGCATATAATCCTTTATCATAGCTCAACATATAACTCCTTTCCCTTTACAATTTTTTTCATAGGTTTTTCTTTCTTTGTTTTGATTATGATATCACTAAAAATATATCTTGCATATATGTGGCTAGGTAATCGATCACAATGATTAGTGACGTAGTTAAATCATAGAAACTATAAATACATGTTCCTCATAACCAATAAAAATGTTTTGGATTGCAAAAAGCATTCCACAAAAATGCTTCATCCACTTGTTACCATGTCGAAAAGAAACCAAGACTGCATTGTCAACCATGTAGGACAATGTAGGTAGCATCAAAACAACAAAAAATAAAATGTGTGATATGTATATCCTTGCGCCTCTAGTCTACAAGGGGGTCCCACCTACTAGTATTATATTATTTGCATAGTTAAATAATAGGGCCTTAGTAATACTTTGTGGGTGAAATTCATCGTTACGATTTTAATTGTCAACAAAATGGCGACTCCATAGGGAAATCTGTTTCCAACAGATTAAGAACTCAAAATGTCTGGTTTCGCAGACCAAGTAACATTAGATCAAGAACATATAAATCAAAATGATTATGAAACATGGGGAAGTGAGCGGATTTAATGGAAAAATGATCAGGAATTTGGGAATAACTCATGGAAAGTGTTAAGTATGAGGGGGTTTATCCCTGTAAGCATAATCATTCAACTAAAAAAATTTCTTGTCTTCAAGGAGAAAAAATTATGAACTTTCTCTTTTGAATTTCGAAATGGACGAATAAAAGGAAAGCAAAAGTGGGAAAAACCAACTATCTCATAAAACAACAGTAAAAGAAGATAACAATTTCAATGATGCATTCAAGGGGAACATCATGACAATTGTGTAATATTGATTGTTATTGATTAAAAATACTTTGCAGAAGTGTCCCTGTGGCAAAAATGATCCAACACTTTATTTTTGACAAAATTTGAAGTCAAAAGAATAAAAGCAATAAATGTCATAACAGAAATGAAACGACAGAAAATGAAATAGAAGAAAATGAAAACTACTAATGTGAAAGAAGAAATTAAAATTAATATAATATAGAAACAATCCAAACAATGTTAAACTTTTCAAGTTGGTTCCACGTAATTTTTTAAGTGAGAACTATTAGTGTTGTAGGAAAACAATCACTTCTATAAGTCCTTTAGAATATAAGAATTTTCACCCAGGACAAAAGCGATCTTAAAAGAACCCAGACAGTATTTTTGAAACTTTGAATGTCTTCCTCTATCAATGTGAGCTGAATCCCACAACAGTACCTTCTCATTGAATTTAAATTTGACATCTTTGACACTCTTGTTGAAATATGTTTTAACAGTCTCTTGTCTTCACTTTATATTACCCAAGGAAAACGTCCTTTGCTCCTCTAATTCCAGGAGTGCATTCATTCTTTGAGAAACATCATAAGAATTTAATTCTTCGACCTGTAGCATTGACCTTAAGGAGGAAAGTTCAAGATCTGTAGGAAGAATGGCTTCTTGACCATAAACAAGATGGAAAGGAGTGAAACTAGTGCTCACCTTGGTGGTAGTTCGATCTGCCCAAAGGGTGTAAGTGAGGAGAGTGTGCCATTGACGAGGCTTATCTTTGATGAGACTTTTGATAATTCTCACCATATTCTTATTGGTAGACTCGACCTACCCATTTACTTGGGGGTAATAATATGATGAGGTAAAATGTTTAACCCCCAACTTAGCTAAAAACTAGGTCATCTTAGCATAAATAAAAGAGGGACCATTGTCTGTAATAATTTCCAAATGAAGACGAAATCTAGAAAAAATATTATTTTCAAGGAAATAAATCACCCGTTAATCTGTCGAATGTTTAAGAGAGACAAATTCATCCCATTTTGTAAAATCGTATTTGGTTGTCAAGATAAAGACTATTCCTGCTGAAGACAAAGGATTAATAGGACCAATAAATTCCAAACCCCACTTTGGAAAAGGAAAGTCCGGGAAGATAGGTTGTAATGGCATGGTTGAAAGGCATTCTTTCCCAGCAAAGTTTTGGCACTTGTCACAAGATCTCAAAAAAATATAATAATCACAAAAGATTGAAGGCCAATAGTATCCTTTTCTGATAATCTTAAAAGAAATGGTTTTAGCAGAAAAATGACCTCCTACATGAATAATAGAATTTGAAGAGACATGAGTTTCTTGCAACAATTTTTGTGCTTCCTCATTGTTTACACATCGAAGCAACATACCATTAGCAAATATTCTACACAAGAAGTCTCCTATAATGAAGTGTCTAGAAGATTTGAGACAGAGCCTTCTTATTTGATGAGTTTCTAATTTATCTGAACATATTTGATTTTGCAAATAGTAAACCAAATATTTATACCACGAATGCTCAGACATAGGAAGGATTTGATTATCAATGTAGAATAGTGTTGATAGAGAACTCTCTTGTTCATCAATTTATTCACTAATTTCATCATGTTGAGTTAAGTGAAGGGACAAGTCACATCCCTCTATGGTGTTAGAAGTTATGATAGTTAAATCGTGCTCCTGGATCTTGGCAAGCCAATGTGCAAGCTTCACTAAAAGATAAGTTTGTGAGAGAAAAAACTTGACAGCGGGTAGAGGGACTTTTACCAACGTGTGCTTACCTAAGATGAAGAAATTTTTCAACAACTTTAACAAGAGTGAAAGCATGTTTTTCAATAAAAGAATATTTAAACTCATCATCAAACAAGCTTTAACTCATGTAAGCCACTAGTTTTTCATTACCTTGGTCATCACCTTGCATGAGGATATAATAAATTGATTCCTCAGTGGCATTAGTATATATCATAAATTCTTTCTCAAAATCCGGCTTCGCCAAAACTGGTGCAGAACTAATTTCTTTCTTGATCCCTACAAAAGCATTTTCAACATCATTTGTCCAAGAAAAGGAACAAAATTTCTTGATAAGATTATGAATTGGCTTGACCATTACAACAAAATCAAGAAAAAACCTATGGACAAAGTTAATAACACCCATAAAATCTTGAACCTCTTTCTTGGAAGTGGGAGCAGGCAGATTTAGGATAGCAACAATCCTTTCGGGATCAATGCTTATTCCTGAATTAGAGACAATGTGTCCAAGGAGATTTCCCTTGTTAACATCGAAAATAGACTTAGAAGAATTTAGAGAAATTCCAAATTTCCTACATCGCATGAGAACTCTTTTAAGATGAACAAAATGATCTGATCAGTTTTTAGAGTACATAGTTAAGTCATCAAGATAGATCTGAATAATCCTGTTGATCAAATCGTCAAAAGATATTTGCATAGCTCTTTGAAAAGTATCACCTACATTAGATAAGACCAAAGGCATACGTTCATAAGAAAAAGTGCCCCAACAAGTAATAAAAGTGGTTTTATATTTATCTGTCCTTTTTACCTTGATTTGATTGTAACCAGAAAAACCGTCAAGTAAGGACATCATCTGTGACCTTGCAATCTTCTCTGCTGCAAAATCATTTCCATATTAGGGAGAAGAAAGTGATCTTTTATACTAGCCCAATTCAATGCGCAAAAATTTACACATAATTTGATTTGACCAATTGTTTTTTGAATGGGAACCAAATTTGAAAACCATTCAGAATACTTAATCGGAAAGATGATCCCAGCCTTCAAGTGTTTTTCCAACCCCTTTCGAATAGTTTCTTCTAATGCAGGGTTAATGGGTCTTTTTTTTTCCTAATTGGTTTTATGCTCTCCTTGATAGGAATGGCATGTTGTATAAGTGTAGGATCAAAACCATGGAGATTCTCATAATACCAAGCAAAAACATCTTGAAATTCACCAAGCAGTCTAGCGAACTTCAATTTTTCTTCAACAGAACATTGGGCACCTATTTTAACATTCTTTGGAGACTCGGGTGTTCCAATTTTCAAGAAAATGGAATCACCCACTTTAATTTTTGACTCCTCTTCTTAATGTTTCTCTTTGTTTCCTACATCACTCGATGAAAATGAACTTTCTAGAGGAGTCAAGCCTTTAGGAATCTTGTTATCTTCCATTTATATAATTTCCTTAGGATTATAAGGTTCATTTTGAATGAAAGAACATATGCTCTCATCACTAGGGAAGACCTTCCATGGCTCTATATTGTCAGGGATGTGTGGATGATACAAAGATTGAAAGGTACAATTAGTTCTTCGTGGTAGAAGTTTTCGAGTATAAGAGGTTGCAAAAATAGCTACCCGTTCAGCCATTGAGTTCAATTCCCTTTTAACATAAGTGATGTTGAAAGATGGTACGTTCAAGATAAGTGTCCAAACAATTTGGGTGTAGCGTTTCATTAACTTGTTGATAGGAGAGTATATCTTACGTACAAGGTTTATAACAAGTTCAGAATCCCCAAAACTATAAGGTGACCAAAACCCAGATTATAGGCATTTTCAATGCCTAACAGTAATGCTTCAAATTCAGTGACATTGTTTGTGCAAGCAAACTCTAACCTATAGGAAAAGTTATGAATTTTACCCACAGGAGAGTAGAAGATAATACCAACTTTGTTTCCTTCATTGGAGCATGAACCATCAAAGTGCATATGCCACATCCCATCGTCTAAGTCGATTTGTTACAAGTGTTATCCTCCTCGACAAAGATAAAATACACTCCTAAGTATTCCTCGACATAATTCACATTAGGCTATGGGACACTTTCTATGTAAGGTGAAATTATCCCCTCTTAGGACTATGATGTTTTTATCATTTCGAGGAACATATAAGTGTGTCCCATCGAGTGAGAGGTATCCACTAGTCAAATCTTTCCAATCTCTTCCTAAAATGTTCGAGTATTTACTTAATGGGATATCAATCACCTAAATAAAAAGGATTGTCCTTATTTCAGGGTGCGCGCACAAAACTAAAGTCACATCCTTGATTTCACCGATGGTCATTTGTTGTAAAATATTATAAGAGAGCATGCTCCTGGCGTTTTCATTTGTACAAGAAAATCCTATCTCTTCCATAATAATATTCAACATTACACTTGGGACTGAACCATCATCAATGAGGAAACAATGGGAAATATTATCCATAATATTTACAAACCAACTTTAGAGCTGGGTACTAGCCTAGTCAGCTCAAAGAGGGCTCTCTCATGTCACTTAGTGTTTCTTTGACAATCAATGGATAGGTTTTGTTTGTTTGGGGTTTTTTTATAAATGTATTGGCAAGGAAGGGGAGGGACACTCAGGTCTATGGATTTGAATTTCTGAAAATGAATAGAAACATTGACTGGTCGGTGGAACTTTCTAGAGGATAAAGGCTAAATGAGGTGATGGATCTGAGTTATAAATAGTAATTTGCAGAGTGTAAGAAGAAAGGGGAAAAAAGTAACTGCATCAAAGAATTAATGAAATGAATTCTAAATTAGTTAGGAAGAAACTTAGCATAGTTTAAATTGATTAAGCCAAGAGCATCATAAGATGAATTATGGGCCTTTAAACTATCCAATTTAAACAAAAGACAGTGTAAATGGAATCAGAAATACAGGAAATACGTACAAAGAGAGAAGACAAAACTCATATCACCACCATTAGAATATTTTCATGGAGACTTCAAATACTTTTTCATATGTATTCTATTCAGCTTCAAAAAATTACATTCAAGTTTAAACAGCTAAATCATGCCCTTGTACTTCTTCCAACACTAGTACATTTGGAACTCCTAATATTTATACAACTTTGAGTTCCTTCAGTTTGAAACTGATTACAATGCTTGAAATGAAATGTTTCAATTTTTGAAATTGATTACAATAATTACAAATGAAAGTTTCATTATTGGAACCAATTACAATGATTAGAAAAAAAACACGTTTCATGATCCATCTTTTAACTCCTTTGACGCTTCAACTCCTTTATTTTCCACTTGTTATGTTCTGGTCTTCTGTCTAATCTTCCATCTTCAGTGACACCTAGACATCATTTACTCGCTCCTGGAAAACTGCACTTTGTCTTACCCAACCGTACTATCTCCTTCCATTGTAAGTCTAAAGGGATATCATAATCCATCATTTATTTGATCAAGATCTCCAATTCAATGAAAGAGGCATATGTCATGACTGGTAGTCCAAATTTCACTTTTTTGAATTGATTCAGAATCTCAAAATCTATAATCAGATGTTCAACTAGGGTTGCTCCTTTCAGGTTTTCCTCTAGGGATTCAAACTTGGAGTGGTACATTTTGCACCGAGTGAGGCGAGCTTTGTATTCTTCATGATCATATAATTTTCCTTTTCCATCCAAAAATGGTGGGAGGTCTTTAATAAACAATTCTTCAAATAGATCCTTGAATTCTTGCACACTTTGCTCCATCTGTATGGACTTGGTTTGGACTGATTTCAACATATTATGTTTAGCAATAACCCTCCTAGCCCATATTATCAGTGTAGTTCTATCTTTAACTCCAATGGTCTGAAGTTCTACAGTAGGGATGGAGTTGAGAAGGTTTATGGAGTTTTAGGCCCACTCTGATGGTTTATTTTCTAAAGTCTCATTTACAACAGTGCACCTGCTTCTGGCTATGATGGCCATGATATCCTTATCATTGGTGAAATTCACATACACTCTGAACTTGGCAACTTCAGCAGCTATAGAATCCCAGATGATGTGTTTGGATCCCTACAAGATTCCTTTGCCCCTTAATCTTATTTTCATCTTTTATATCCTTTCCTATAAGGCTTGATTATCCTTTTGAAATTGGGCTACTCTTTCATACTTTGCTTGCATTTCTTGCTTCAACTTCTCTATGTTCCCTTTTATCCCTTTGATTTCTCCTTATTTTAGGCTAACTTGTGACATAGCTTGGACAATCCCTTCAGGTTTTGGCCCAACTTTTGTAGTAGAAGGTACAACTATGGCCCTATTCAACAAATTCATTTTCTCTTGTGACCATTTCACTTTTTATTGCTCTATCTGCAACACTTTATCTTTGTAATCCAATGCCTCTTGACAAAATGATTCCTTCTCTTGTTCTAGAACAACTAGTTATGTTTTTTGTTGATGCAATGCCCCTACCTTAGTAGGGTCTGCTAACCTCTCGGTCTCTGGATCTTCTCAATCTCTGAGCTGGAGTAGCTCTTTGATTCCCTACTGGAAACTTCAAGAAATGTCCACAGGTGGATGCTCTGTGGCAGACATTTTCGGTTTCTTCTTCAAGATTTGAATTAATTTGTCTTTTCAGACAATGAGGTTTTCACCCCTTGGGGACCTTCAGATTCCAATATTTTGACTCGAGTCTTCCAAGCTCTTCTATATGCCTTTTCTTGACTTAACTGTTCTTCCAATTTCATCATATGGGATGAAAGTTTTGAGTTCTTCAAGCTTAAACTTAAGTAATCTGAATATAACATGTCATTGGTATGTCTATGGAATTTAACCTTGTCTAGAGCATTGATGTTATCATACCTTATCTTGATCTCAGCCACTTTGTATTCATATACAACTACTATATTAAATGTCCTCTTCTCAATATCTCTTACTCTGAACAAAGAAGATTATGTTGGGAAATATTTTCTACCTCAGGGAATAAATACCTCATCTCACTCAGAGGAATATTTCCCTTCTCAACATACTTTTTTTCCAAATATTCTTTAGATTGGTTCATTGCTTCAGATGTCTTGTCAAAGGTGTATACGGACTGACAAATCAAACTCTGACATAAAAAAGGTCAATAGGAAACTGAGCATGACTTCGACTACATATTTGTCATTATCTAGAATTAAAACCTGACTCAAAAGGGAACAGACCCATTGGACTTCAATAACCAATATACTCACATTCATGGGCAAAGATAGACTCTTTGAAAAATCTTTTGGTTTGACAATTGTTTGTAAAAATAGATCTTTGACTTCTGATTGACACTCTCTTTATAACCTAATTAGATTTTCCTCATTGAAGGGTTCAGACACTGTGGAGAAAGACTCTAGTATATTTAGGGCATCTTGAATTGACATACTCTCTACCCTACACATGACCTCAGAACCTTTTTTATTCATGATGACTTTTTCTTCCTCTGAATACTGCTCTGCGCACTAACTTATGAATTTGGGAAAAGGGAAAGTGACTTTGAAAACATATGGGACTATGAAGGCCTGGACTTCTTCAAGGAATGTTATATGCTTTCCTACATTATCAGATAGATTGCTTCTGGACACAGAGATGGGAGAAATAGTGATTTCGGTGTAAAAAATGTCTGAATCTCAGTCAATTAGGGATTCTTTATTTGATATAGGGTCTTGCTCCATTATTGAAGTTATGATAGGGTCCATGGCGACGATGAAAAATACCTGGAATTAGCGGAAAAGGAGTGAACTTGGTGCACTATTGAGATGTAGTTGAATGAGGGTGGTCACACAAACTTTCAAACATTCCGGTATTTTGAAAAATAATAAAATAAACAATAAATTCTCTTTAATTATTTTTCCAATTTTAGGGGTGCAAAGAAGTGGTTTGGGGAAACCCACTTCTCACCCCAAAATGCACTCGGTGGTGCCACGTGGTCCCGACCCAAAAACATGGTTTATTTTTTGGCCCGCTTTCGAGAATTATCCTCCGTGCAACTCCTCCGCCTGAAATAATCCTCGACCGTTGATTTGGAGTGCTCGCGATATGCAACGTATCGGGTCCCATCCGCTTAGTGCTCCTGTCATTTTATCCTTTTCTTTCCATATTTATCCCCGTCCTCTATTTTTTCAAGCCTCCAAACCAATTTAGTGTCTCGCTAAGTCTTGAAATCTTGATTTCACACACAAAAAATTAATGGTGATAAGATCGGCTCCAACTGGGGATGTTATCCTCCCAGTGAGGTAGCAAAGAATGATACACCAAGTGCCTACCCATTGGGCTTTATTTTACTCTTGCAACTAAATATATCAACCTCTTGTTCACAAAACTCATTTTATACTCAACATAACTTAGGGCCTTCGCTGCGGGCTTCAATTTTTGTTGAATTGATTTCAATTGCTTCAACTGAAAAGGAAATGGTTATATAAAATGAATGAAATTGGTGAAAAATCCTTTAAGTGAGGTAATTCTTGAGAAACCTTCCATTCACATGTATTCCTCCAACGAGATATCCATTACGTTCCTGTAGAAGATGGGCATTATTTCCATGGTATGCCACAATTTTAAAAGGTCCCAACCACAGATGGTCAAATTTCCCATGTTTTCCTTTGTCTTAATTCCTTGCATCCCATATCAACACCAAATCCCCTACTTTGAAATCATCTTTCTTAGTATTCATGTCAAAATATTTTTTAATTTTGTCTTGGTTCATTTGAGAATTCTTGAAGGCTTTCTCTCTTGTTTTTTGGACACTGATCAGTTCATTTGTCCTCCTTTGAGTGGCATCTAGTTCAACATATTTCACCTGTAGCAACCTCATCACTGATAATCCAAATGAAGTAGGAAAAATTTCCTCTGTGCCATACACAATCTGGAAAGGTGAAGTAGCAATAGACCTTTTAGTAGTAATCTTGTCAGCCCATAGTGCATGGATAAGCTTCTTGTGCCAAGCCTTTTTGTTATCTTGCATCATTTTTTTGATAATCCTAGTCAAGCTTTTATTGTATGACTCGGCCAACCCATTACCTTAAGGGTAATATTATGTGGAATGGCCAAGAGTTATATTGTAATCACTGCAAAATTTTTCCATCTTTTTGGACTTGAATGCTACTGCATTATCTGTAATGATTTTGATTGGACAACCAATCCTGGATAAAATGTTGTTTTCCAAAAACTGAATGATAATAGTATATGTGGCTTTCCTAGTAGGAAATGCTTCAATCCACTTGGTGAGATAATTTGTGGTTGTAAATATCCACATGTGCTGAGCTGAAGATTGTGGATGAATTTCTCCTATGAAATCAAGGCCCCATTGTCTAAAAGGTTCTTCAACAGATATGGGCTTCAAGGGAAAAGGCTGCAATTTTCTCTTCCCATCAAAAATTTGGCATTCATGAAAGCTTGAAAATTCTTTGTAAACATTAGAAAAAATTCTAGGCCAATAGAACCCTACCCTTAAAATCTTGTGCACAATAGTTTTCCAATAATGCTATCCTCCGAAATCACCTTTATGAAACTCCCTGATGGTCTTTTCCACTTCTTCCTCCAGCAAACAACTCAACAAGATTCCTCCCGGGTCCTTCCAATACAGAGATTGATTTAAAATATAGAACTTTGTTGCTTTTAGCTTCAAAAACCTAGCCTTAGTTTTGCTCATTTCAAGAGGATCCTGCAAAATTATCAATACATAAATAATATCAGCATACCATGGAGAGTCAAGGAATTCTTTAGATACCTAAGGGACCTCTTCTTCTCTTAAATATGTAGACAAATCAACAATGAAATTAATCCCCAAGAGTTCACAATTTGACTGGGCCATCAACTTCACAAGTCCTTGCCCCTTGATCAAATTTGTAGGTTTTATCTCAAGTTCATATTCCAACAACACAACTATCCACTTGCTCCTTTTACCTTCAGGATCTGGTTGAGTTAATATTTCCTTCACAGAACTGCTGGGTACATAAGAAACATTGTGGGAATGCAAGATATAAATTCTAAACTCCTTTATGGCCTTGACTAGTGCATATGCCTACTTTTCCATGATATCATATTTCACTGGAGAATCTATCAATGTCTTGTTGTAGTAGGATATAGGCTTTTCAAAGTTTTGTTCATCTTTTTGAAATAAAACACCAGGAATGGTGTGTTTTGAGGAAAAATAAAACAATATGAAGTCTTTTTCAAAATTTGGACTAGCCAGTACTGGGGCTTTGGTCAATGCTACTTTAACATATTCAAAGGATTTCCTAGATTCAGTATTCCACTTTATCTCACTTCCTTTTCTTATCATGTTAGTGATATGGTTTATGATTTCATCTAGGTTAGGGATGAACCTTTTCAAAAAATTCACTTTCCCTAGGAAAGATTGTACTTATTTTTTGCTTCTAGGTGTGCCAATTTTCAGGATCCCCTCAACTCTGTTGGGCTCTATCTTTATTCCCTCTTTTAAAATAATGTGACCAAGAAACTTTCCCTCCTCCATACCAAAATTAGACTTCTCTAGGTTCAATGAAATGCTAAACTTCCTACATTTCTAAAAATTTATCCTTAGATGCTTGATATGTTCTTCATCATAACCTGAATATACAGTGATATCATATAAGTAAATAACAATAAATTTATATTTCTCATCAGCAAAGGAGATATCCATAGCCCTTTGGAAATTTTCTCCTGCATTCATGAGTCCGAAAGGCATTTTGGCATACATGAAGGTGCCCCATGGTGTTGTGAAGGTTGTATTTTCCTGCTCATCGGGGTGTACCATGATTTGGTTATACCCAAAGAAACCATCCAACATTGATATTTTCTGAGAACCAACCACTTTATGCAGTATTTGATCCATCTTAGGTAATGGGTAATTTTCCTTGAGGGACACCCTATTCAGATTTCTAAAGTCTACACATAATATGATTTCTCCACTTTTCTTTCTAACAGGTACCAGATTTTCCACCCATTTGGAAAATCTCAGGGCCACTATGATCTTGGCTTTAAACAAACTCTTTATCTCTTTTTCAATTAAGGGCAGCAGCAGAGGATTAATTATTCTTAATTTATGTTTGAAAGGTTTATCATCCTCCTTGAGTGGAATCACATGCTGAATAATTTTAGTATCATAAATCTTTAGATCTTCATAACTCCAGGCAAAAACATCAAGAAATTCTTTCATTAAACTGATATACCTTTGCTTGACCTCTGGGATAAGTGTCTTGGACAACTTGATGATTTTGGGATCTTCCTAAGTCCCAATGTTTCAATCTTCAACATCCCCATCATTTGCAGTAATTTTAGGACTCTTGGCCACATCATTGTTGTCAAAGAGTTGTTCTAATGGTACCAGGATTTTGGAAATGGTGTTATTTTTTAGCTGCATTATATCCTTTCCATCAATCTAATTTTTGAAGCAATCATCATTGGTGAACACAACTGAATCTTCTTCATCAAAAACATATTCCTCATCTATATTCAAATTTTCAAATTCATTTTCCATCTTAAGGAAACTTTCTATATGTTTTTCATCTTCAAAAACCTGCCAATACTTATTGTTATCTAGTACTGCTAGCCTGTGCTTGACCTCAATCTCATATCTCTTGTTAGGGAAAATTGGAATCTTGAAGACTGAGGTTGAAGTAGCTAGGGGCATCAACAATATGATTCTTCCCTCTTGGAATCACTGAAATATTATACTCTGGAAACTATTGAAGAAGACCAAGCACTATATTTCTATAGGCTCTCATCCTAGGATTCTTTGCTTCATATATACCCTTTATCTGATTGATAATCAGCTCAGAATCTCCATGTACAACTATTATCTTAGCACCCATTTCTTTCAAAGTTTTCAATCCCAACACTAATGCCTTGTATTCAGCCATGTTGTTTGCGGAATCAAAAGCAAATTTATAAGAACTAAATTTTGTGGTTCATATGGGGAGGTTAATCCACACACCAGCCCTTAATCCTTCTCTATTGATAGCTCCATCGAAGCTCATATTCCACATATGATCTTATGCATTACTTTGTTGTTCTAAAATATCCTCGTTTTGTTGGTTAGATTGGTCTTTGGAATTCATATCAATCTCTGGCACTTCCTCTTTAAAAATCAAATCATTAAAGAAAATAGAGGAGCCAATCTTAGTTTCCACAGAATAAATAGGGTGGTTGTTTGGCTGGGATTTGCTACTAAACATATATTTGAGCAATACTTCCCTGTACAACCTCCTATATTGACCAAACACAGGGATAGTGGCATATGACATATCCATTTGCAAAGTCCCTTTCAAATTTGCAGCCCATGACCTAGATAGCAGCATGCCAAATTTAGGAGGAATGTTAGCAATCACCACATCCATTACCATGTTTTTTGCTGAAATTTGAGACAAAGAAACCACCATATATTTGATTAGGCCTAGGCACTTCAGCTTCATTGAATAAAAGGAGAAAAGGTCTTTGTAAGGACTTGTAATGTCCAAACCCAATTGGTCCATGACCACTTTGGGCATCAAATTATGGGATGCTCCTGAATCCAACATAACATTGTGCAGAGTCATATCATGAATCTTCAGACTAACATAGAAAGGGGGGACCTCATCAGCATCATTACTCTCCTCTATCCGTGGGCCAAACAAGATGGTAGGATGATCATCTTGTATGTTCAAAGCATCATAATTTTCTTCCATCTTGAACATATTGATGATCAGATTTCTATATTCACTATTCTTTACAAACTCATTGA
This sequence comes from Picea mariana, assembly GCA_032191745.1. Lineage (NCBI taxonomy): Eukaryota > Viridiplantae > Streptophyta > Pinopsida > Pinales > Pinaceae > Picea > Picea mariana. The sequence goes on from JASDQU010710409.1 coordinate 18,205, forward strand.
ATGGTACAAAGATTTTAATTTTGGCCATATCACTTTAAAAATTAAAGGAAGATGAATTTTTCTCTACCTCTTTGATGACTATATCCTTTCTTGTTTCAGGTACTTTATTCTGAGGTTCTTCCTTATGTTTTCATTTCTCCACAAAATCTTTTGCAACAGATTCCTTTTTAGGATGACTTGAAGAAGGTATACTATTTTGAGCTTATTTGGTAGGATTTCCCTTTGGAGTATTTACAGGAACCTTTTGGTTTCATAGATTATATTATTTCTGGAATTGCATGATGGCATTCTGCAACCCTGTCTGGTAATCCTCCTTTTCTACTGACAACCTTTCATCATCCTCCTGTATGAATATTTCATTTTCATCCATGAAATGGTCATGTTATTATTTAGTCAAAAGTACCTATGTTTCATTTGCATCACAACAATGCATGTTGTCTTCAAAATTTCCATCAAATTTTTCATTTACATAATTATTTTGAAAAGGAGGTCTTATTTGTTGATCGCCCTGGTTCCTCTGATCTCTTTGTCTAATTTGTAGAAATGCTAGTCTCCTTTCATTTCTGAGTGGAACATCAACATGTTCTCTGGTGTTAGGCTTGTTATCTAAAGACATCCTCTCCATGAGTTTATCCATGGTATTCATCATCATTTCAAACCTCTACTTATGATGATTGTGAGGTTGAAGGTTGTGCCTTATCTTGAACCTTGTTCATGTCTCTGTTAGAATTATATTTGATCTTTCCTAAAGCCATTATATTTAATTCAAATTCTATTGCATCACTCATCATATCATCTGGTGAAGTGGATCTTCTTTCCCTTAACAAAAAATAAAAATCGATTTCAAAGGAATCAACATATCTAAGTTGAGTATCCCTAGGAGGAGGTTTTACTTCAGTAGGAATTGAGTTGTAAAATTTGATAAACCTAGCTAAAAACTCTTGGACCATTTCATCAGGTGACCTTATCATGTTGTTATACTAGGTTAGCAACTGAAGGGGGTTTTTCTTGTCACCCAATTTTGCAAGAAAAATCGTTTCAAAGGCTTCAACATTTTGGATACTTGTTGGTGGGAGAGCTCTGAACTACTTTCTGACTTCTCCTGCAAGACTTTGTGCAAACAACCTCATTTCCGCATCTTTAAAATATACATCTTCTAGGTCTATAAAATTGGTGAACCAGTCTAATTGTTTTTGGGTTGACACATTTCCTTCAACATCATACAACTTAATCCTCTGATTATATTCCCAGGGAAAGTCATGTAATCGAGCAGGTAAGGCAAGAGGGAAAAAACTAGCTGCCATGGTTGCAGTAAGAACTTGAAGTGGTTGTTGGTTAGGAATCACAAGAGGTTTAGTAGAAGTAGCTAAAATTGAATCTTGGAACCTATTATTATCAAAGATGATCTCGTTCAAAAAAGACTCAGATTTAGTTCTAAACAAAGTTTTCTCAAATTTCACATCAAAATCAAGGTCTTCAATGCTTGTCACTCCATATTTGGGAAGGATAGATATATGTCTAGACATAAAACTGGGCTTATTGTATTTTCATTCATTTTGTCTACAATCTTCTCAGGATCAGACACAGGGATCATTGCTTCTAGGTCTGGGTTTCTCCAGGTATGAATTCTCTTGGGAGCCAGGATTTCTAGCTCAAACTGCCTTATGCTATTGATCTCTTAATAATGGAGTCTCCAGGGTAAATTTAGTCTCATCCAATAAGGTGTTTGATTCACTGTCACCCTCAGGAATCAAATCTGAAGCTTTAAGTAATTCTTTTTCCAGGGAAGATTTGAATTTCGATTCCCTCCAACAGTCCCAGAATGTTAGAACTCTATAAATTTATTCGACTGATAAAACAAACAACAGAGGTAACCTACAAACCAACTTTAGAGTTGGGTACTAGCATGCTCAGCTTAGAGAGGGATCTCTTATTTCACTTGGTGTTTCTTTGACAATCAATGGCTAGGTTTTGTTTGTTTGGGGGATTTTATAAATTTTTTGGCAAGGAAGGGGAGGGACACTTAGGGCTATGGAGTCAAATTTTTGAAAACGACTAGAAACATTAACTGGTCGGTGGAATTTTGTAGAGGATAAAGGCTAAATGAGGCGATGAATCTGAGTTATAAATTGTAATTTGTAGAGTGTAAGATGAAAGGGGAAAACAAGTAACTGCATCATGGAATTAATGAAATGAATTCTGAACTAGTTAGGAAGAAACTTAACACAGTTTAAATTTCTTAAGACAAGAGAATCATAAGATGAATTATGGGCCTTTAAACTATCAAATTTAAATAGAAGACAGTGTAAATGGAATAAAAAATACAGGAAATACATACAAAGAGATAAGACAAAACTCATATCACCACCATTAGAATATTTTCATGGAGACTTCAAAGACTTCTGCATATGTATTCTATTCAAGTTCAAAAAATTGCATTCAAGTTTAAATAGCTAAATCATGCCCTTGCACTTTTGCAAACACTAATACATTTGGAACTCCTAATATTTATACAAGTTTGAGGTCCTTAGATTTGAAACTTATTACAATTCTTGAAATGAAACGTTTCAGTTTCTGAAACTGATTACAATAATTAAAAATGACAGTTTCTGTATTGGAACTGATTACAATGATTAACAAAAAAAATGTTTCATGATCCAAATTTTAAATCCTCTGACCCTTCAGCTCCTTTCTTTTCCACTTGTTATGTTCTGGTCTTCTGTGTGGTCTGCCATCTTCAATGACACCTGGACATCATTTACTGGCTCTTGGAAAACTACACTTTGTCTTACCCAGCCATAATATCTCCTTCCATTGCAAGTCCGAAGAGATATCATAATCCATCATTTCTTTGATAGGGATCTCCAAGTCAATGCAAGAGGCATATGTCATGACTAGTAGTCCAACTTTCACTTATTTAAACTGATTTAGAATCTCAAAATATGTAATTAAATGTTCAACTAGGGTTGCTCCTTTCAGGTTTTCCTCCAGGGTTTCAAATTTGGAGTGGTCCATTCTGCGCTGAGTGAGGCGAGCATTGTATTCTTCCTGATCATATAATTTTCCTTTTCCATCCCAAAATGGTGGGAGTACTTTGATAAACAATTATTCAAACAGATGCTTGAATTCTTGCACACTTTGCTCCATCTATATGGCCTTGGTTTGGACTGATTTCAACAGGATATGTTTAGCAATAACCCTCCTGGCCCATATGATCAATGTAGTTATATATTTAACTCCAATGGTCTAAAGTTCTATAGTAGGGATGGAGTTGAGAAGGTTTATGGAATTTTGGGCCCACTCTGATGGTTTCTTTGCTAAAGTGTCATTTACAACAGTGCACCTACTTCTGGCTATGATGGCCATGTTGTCCTTATTATTGATGAAATTCAAATACACTTTGAGATTGGTAGCTTCAACAACTATAGAATCCCAAATGATGTGTTTGGATCCCTACAACAGTCCTTTTCCCCTTAATCTTATTTCCATCTTGTCTATCCTTTCCTTTCCCGTGAAAAACCAAACTCGTTGAGCTTTGCTTGAATCTGAAATAAACAAGATTTGGATTTGACAATGAAAGGGCCAATGATAAAAGGGAATTTGAGGTTGGAAGCTTTGTGCAATTTCAAGAAATTCTCTGTCACAGATATAATTATCTTCCTGATGAATTCAAGGGAAAAGACTTTGGGGGTCATAAAATAGGAAATAGATAGGGGAATTCATGACAACCATAAACCCAGATCATTGTTGAATGCATGAATAGTACCCAGTCTCCCACTCTATTTTTTGGATTTGGTTGTAGATAGCTCATCATGTCATCCAAAAATCTAGGTAAGTTGGTGTTGAATATTAAACTGTAAACCCTCGACATGACTTTGTTGATGAAAATGAGAAATGTAATCCTCTTACATTCAGTTGATATGAATGTTTCTTTAGGAAATTATCTCTTATTGGTCTCGATGAAAATCTTCAATAGATAGTTGTATTATCTAAAATGCCATAGAGAACTAAAATTTACCAGCTACTTATGGATATTATCAGTTATGAATTGATCAAAACTTATACGGACTGACAGACCAAACTTTGACATAAAAAAGGTCAGCAAGAAACCGAGCATGACTTCGACTACATATTTGTCATTATCCAGACCTAAAACCTGACTCAAAAGGGAACAAACCCATTGGAATTCAATAACCATTATATTCACTTTCATGAGCAAAGATAGACTCTCTGAAAAATGTTTTGGTTTGAAAATTGTCTGTAAAAACAGATCTCTGACTTCTGATGGACATTATCTATATAACCTAATTATGTTTTCTCCAGTGAATGGTTCAGACATTGTGGAGAAAGACTCGGGTATACTGATGGAATCTCGAATTGACATACTCTCTACCCTACACATGACCTCAAAACCTTATTTATTCATGACGAATTTTTCTTCCTGTGAATACTGCTCTGCACACCAACTTATGAATTCAGGAAAATGGAAAGTGACTTCGACAACATACATGACTATGGAGGCTTGGACTGCTTCAAGGAATGGTATATGCTTTCCTGCATTATAGGAAATATTTCTTTTGGACATAGAGATGGGTGAAATAGTGATTTCGGTGTCGAAAATGTCTGAATCTCGGTCAATTAGGGCTTCTTCATTTGACATAGGGAATTGCTCTGTTACTGAAGTTATGATAAGTTCCATGGAAGTGATGAAAAATACCTGGAAATTAACGAAAATGGCATGAACTTGGCACACTGTTGAGCTGCAATTGAATGAGGGTGGTCGCGCCAACTTTCAAATGTTCCATTCTTTTGAAAAATAATAAAATAAATAACAAATTCTCTTTATATACTTTTCCAATTTCGAGGGCATGAGGAAGTGGTTTGGGGAAACCCGCTTCTTTCCCTAAAATGCACTCGGTGGTGCCACGTGGTCGCAACCCAAAACCATGGTTTAGTTTTTGTCCCTCTTTTGGGAATTATCCTCCGCGCAAATCCTCCACCCGAAATAATCCTCGACTATCGATCTTAAGTGCTCACGATATATGACGTATTAGGTCCCATCCTCTTAGCACTCCTGCTAGTTTAGCACTTTATTTCCAGATTTATCCCCATCCTCTAGTTTGTCAAGCCTCCAAACCAATTTAGCGTCTTGCTAAGTCCTGAAATCTTGGTTTCAGACAAAAACAATTAATAGTGATAACACAGGGTATCTAAAGTTATGTACACCTACTTTAGTTACATATGAATCCTCTTCATCTACCTCTTCAGAGAGGTTGGATACAAAGGAATATTTTCCTTCCATGAAATGTTTTAGATGCTCTTGTTGTTCAGGGATGACAACCATGTTTAGGAGGGTTTCATCTGCTTTGATGTTGGCCAACTGATTTAGAATTTTATATTTGGAAGAGGGGATAGGGGAGTTAGTTCCTTGACTCTCAGGAACCTGAACAATAACATCTGGTGAAGATGATATTGGGATAGAAGAAGTGCAGGGAGGATCATATTTTCTTTTGGGAGTGTAGGATTTATTCTTATTATTTATGATAATAACATCCTTTGGCTCTGCGAAGTCTAGGACATCAATAGTAGTTTCAGGTCTCTTACCAAATATTTTATCTCTGTCACTCTTCCTTACCTCACATGTACTTTTCTCATGGTGTTCCTCGCAAACGTTACACCAACTACGAGATATGATAGCTTTAGGCTGAAAGTTATTTTTATTTGGACTTCTAAAGGGGGGTGCATAAGACGATGAAGCTCCAGGGATAAGAGAGGGGACATTTCCTTTATGCTCGTACCCTATCATTCAATTATTCACGTCTTGTACAAGTTGTAAGAGGGCGGACATGTCTGTCTTCTTAACTGAGTCTTCCTTAGGAAGACCTATTCTTTCAAACTGTTTGTCATACTCTAAACAAGTGTGTAGAGCGGAAACAAGGTTATCAATGGATTTTTCCTCAATCCTATGACGGTAGGGGGAAGGTAATGCATTATAATTATGCATTAAAGCAGCTTGGTTATGATTTCAAATTATTTCATGGATTTGGTTGTATAATTTAGTGAAACGCAAGTTGAAGAACTTGATAGTATCACTATCCTTATAAGCGATGTTATTGTACTCCCGTAATTGCTCGACTGGGATTTTGGATTTCCCATAGGTAGATTTGAACCAATAGAATAATTACACCCAAGTAGATAAAATCTTAGGAGGGATATCAAATAAATCGGCTGCAGCCTTCCCTTCAAGGGAATTCACAAACAAGCACATACAAGTATCATTTTCATTGGCTCCTATGTTGTGAAAGGAATTAGAAAATGCCACCAAGTGTTCATTTGTAGTGACAGTGTTGTTCCTGGAAAACCTAGGGAGATTCTCTTTGAATTTAGGAAGTGAAAGAGTAGCAGGTGCTAGGTTAAGAGGGGAGGAAACATGCCATGGGGTAGTTGTAGAATCTTCTTCAAAATGAAAAGTCCCATACTTTTTAATGACCTTGGCGGGGTTTGTGGTAGATTTGACAGGGACTTGGTGACTGTAAAAGCTACCAACCACTGATGATGTTGAATTTTGAGATGAAGAAGCGCCTCTAATGCCACCAGATCCACCACTAGATGTCATCTTATGAATGATAGGTAAGGGAGAGAAAGACGAACTAGATGAATCAAACAAATTTCTCCTTAGAGCACTTTGTTGGGTTGACAATACAAAGTTCCTTCTTCCTATTTCAGAAATAGGATTAATTTCTGGTGATAAACCTCTTCTTATCCTAGAAAAATGAGGGTTTAAGTTCATGAAAACAAGATCGACAACTGAAGGAAAAAGAAAAATATGGTTGATTCCTAGGCTATCTTTGCCTAGCTTTCCAACATTCTTGGGCACTTACGTCTTGTTCAATTGTTAACCATGAGAAATTAATATCAACTCGGGTATTAGTGGTATCTAATATGGTATTAAACAAATTTAAAGCAATGCTAGTCTGATCTTGAAGACCGAGCTCAATATTGGGTTGCCTTGCAACAGGTACAGTCATTAAGAAATGAAATAGTCAAAGAATCAATATCATAAATGTAAATATATTCAATGATAATCAAGCATAAAAATCAACCAGAGAGATATGGAATATCTCCCCAGTATGGTCGCCAAATAAATGTTGAGGAAAAGATATGAAATAATCTTACTCAAACATTTTCAGATTTTTCTTGGCTAAGGCAAGATAGACGAGAATATCGCCATATGTTTATAGCCTCAAAAATTGTTTCCTAATCCATAAGTATTAGTTACAAGGGCTTAAGCGGATTTTTTATAAGTAAAAGTTTGTTGTAAAATTGAACATTTTTATATAATTTTCTTAATATAACAGATGCAAAAGTAAATGTGGAGACAAAAGAAAAAATATCAAGTCACATATTAACATAGATGAGACAGAATAACAATCGCTTATTTCATTCCAAGAAATCAAAAGAATCATTCTCTTTACAAAAATCCCTGAGGGAGTTTGGACCAAATTCAAACTTAGATGTCCCGATGAAAACCATACAAAAAGAATTCTGATAGAAAGTCAAAAAATGAACTTTAAAATTTGGATCAGCTTGCCATAGATTGTTGCCCACTCGACTCTGCATAATATCCTTTATCAATCATGAAAATTAAATCATAAACAAACAAGTCTACATAGACTATCAAATATAGATTAACACCTCTCAAAAACAAGTGTCTGAATGATGTAATTCAGCCTTGAATATTGTTGTCTATAATAGGACCCTACTGTCATAAAAGAGAATTAAGATTTTGATGAATTAAAGAATGAATGAAAACTAAACTATCTGAATAAAACTCAAGAGAAAACCTTAGTATGCTTTCTCCTTCTATTCTCCCCTTGTTCTTCCTTCTCTTTTTTCCTTTAAGCAATCAAAATTAGTTGAAGTAGTTCAACTACCTCCTTTAGTTAAGTTAACTATAACTCAACTAATTTTTGGTTTAGGGGAAGAATTAATATAATCATAATAAGGTTATTTAATAAATAATAACTAGTAGGTGGAACCCCTTGTGACTCCCTTTAGTTTCTTAACAAAAATAAACATAACTAGTCAATCAATCAAACACATCCCTCCTTGTGGCTCCCATCATCACTCTCATAATTTGAAAATTAATACCAATGATATTTTAAACCATATCCAAAATATCCAAAAATAGTATTGTTCGCGTTCAAATGGTCACCAGGTGAGCAAAATGGAGAGCGCTCTGCATACCCTGTTGGGTTCATCAGGGCAGAACATTTGTGGCAGCATAGGGTTAACAGAAAACAAAACTAAATACAATCTAACTATCAACTGAAAGAAAATAACACTGCGAAAATAAACAAAAACATAAAACATAAGACACAGGGGTCGTCAATGGTTTCAGGCTTGGTATATTAATGAAACCAGAGCACACGCTAAAGAAAGAGATCGGGGTTCCTTCTCCCTCCAGCAGAAGGCTCTTCGGGGCCCTCAACACAATGCTTTCCTTACAAATGAATAGAACTGAACTGAGTGGTGAAAGAACTCTGGATTATGCAGCTGATGGATTGTTTGTCAAAGACTGAGCTCTGAATCATCTGGATAGCATAACATTTCTTCGAATTCTCTGCCAAAACAGTGTACCCTCATGGCCTTTTATAGCAACTTCATGAGCAGTCGCATAACTTTCTCCGAGTGTGAATAGGGGTGCATTAAGGTTTATTTGGGTCATTAATCCGCCGATTTTGCAGAGCCGACTCTGATTTGAGAGTCAAATCATCTTGGGGGCCGATCTGTAGGTGGTCGGGAGGCCGACTTATGCAATTAATGCACCGTATTAGCAGATGCACGGCTTTTTGTGTGGACAGTCGCGCGTCGGGCGCGCATGCCCGCATAACACGTTTTTGTCCTGCGCATGCGCGTGCACACCCTACTGCTGTAACGCGCCCTTCAATTTTTGGTTACTTTGTAATGTTTTTGGCCCTTCTGGAGTGCTGTGAATTTAATTCAGTGCCATGAATGACTTCATTGTTGTTTTGATGATGTGGAGTTCTTGTTGCCATGTGCAGACGAAATTTCGGTGATAACAGATTCCCCCTGATGGATGAGGTTAGGAGCATACGTATAGCCGAAATCCATCAATGTTTCTTCTGCTGAGAATGTTGTTGTAAGGGAAAGCAATAGTGGGACCCTTTGGAGCGATCCGTTGGAGGAAAAAGGAACCGGTATCTCGACCTTCTGAGAGACGTGCATGAAAAAATATACAACTGTGTACAAACGAGGTGGGCATGCCCCATGCTCGTGTGATGTAACTCTGAAAAAATATGATGGAAGTGTTGGTGTAGACAACTGCAGTGCCCTCAGGGGCAGTAAATGATAAAGGTAGAAGACAATTCTGCAAAGGAACATACTCTGAATAATAGGCAATGATCGTTGTAATAAGTAGCGATGATGATGTGGGCATTGATGGCCCTACCAAGTTCAGAGGTCTTCGGCAAATGACAAAAATAACTGCAATAGTCGCAAAGTAAGACCCACCATAACATGAGAGAGTGTTGGCGTCGAATGTTATGGGGGCCAATGACAGCGGGGA
>JASDQU010710410.1:3715-27218 GCA_032191745.1 Picea mariana
TTAGACAACACCTATGCACAGACTTTCCCTAGGCATCCTAGAACTCACCTAGCTCAACCAATTAGCCACCTGACTGCTATAGTGTCACCAAGAACAACACTCGGGAAGATACTCTCTAGTACTTGGGTAATAGGGTAGTACGACTAAGGGTACGATCGAGCCTCCTTAGTTGGTGACCTAAGATATTGGGTCGAGAACTACTGTCAACCCCGCACATATATCAGAGAGTTATAACACAGGGAAAACCCTTATCTATAGGTACCCTGAAACAAACCTTAACCCTTGGGAAATACACATAACAAAAAAATAACAACGTAGAAAAAGAACATACAAGATCCATTGTCGCGCAACCTAGCCTCCTACATTCTAGTTGCTAAATTCCTACATATTTCCTCTTTTTAAGAATTTGGACAGTCTGACATTGCAAAATTATTTATATCCAAGTATAACTCTGCAATAGTAAAAAGAAAAGTTTGGGACTAACAAGACCCTTATTTGAGACCTATCCCATTGGATTCCTCTTTTCTCGCTAATTGCAATGATACCTATCATTTTTCAGCCTTTTCTGGACCCAACCCCCTTACCCCCTTGTTTACGATCTAAGCCCTTACCCAACACCTTGGATTAAATGACAAGGGTAAGCAACCCAAGTACCACTATGAATTCCCTCATTCTTCTCATTATGAGAGTACTAATAATTCCCACTCTCCTTGGGATTCTCCAAAATCTTGGGATAAGTTGCCAAAGGTGGAGATGCATAAATTTGATGGATCTGACCCAACTGGGTGGGTCTCCTAACTGGAACACTACTTCTCCCTCCATAATATTTAGGATGATGAGACCAAAATCCATGTAGGCATTCTATACTTAAATCAAGAACATTGGAAATAGTGGAAGTGGCATAAGAAAAGTTATCCAGGGCATCCCACTTGAAATATGTCCACAAAAGTTGTTTGTGCACATTTTGATCAGGAATCTCATTAGTTGGGGTTCCTCACCAAGATGAAAGAAACATGATTAGTCATTGATTTCATTGTGGAATTTGAACAGTTGGCTATTAGAAATGAGGGATTAGCTAATGAGTTATATCTTGAATGTTTCATAAGTGGCTTAAAGGAGGCAATTTGTGCTCATGTTTGCATGCATCATCCCATTAATTGGTTACATGCTTGCACCTTAGCATTGGAAGCTGAGACGATTCTTCAGGCACAACCCCTTCGTTCTTTAATTCCAAATAGTCCTCATCCAGGGGATACCACTGCTCCCACTCAAACCTTAAAGGTTCAAAAGGCATCTCCAACAGAAATGGAAGAACGTAGGAAACAAGGGCTTTGTTATTACTATGATGACAAATATGCACCTGGACATAAATGTTATGAACATAATTTCTTCCATATTGATGGGTCAGAGGATTGAATGTCAGATGAGGCCCTAGAACCAAAGGATATTGATCACACTCCGTGTAACAACCCTAGTAGAATATATGTTCAGGAATTATTAAGTAAGAATTAATTAGGGGATTAATTGTCTTAACATGGTTTTAACTAAACAAAGATTGGAATAATAATACTAATTAAATATTTATTAATTAATTAATTGTTATAATTTTGATTGATTAATTAATTAAATTAATTACCTATCACATTGAATGAACAGGGTAATAAATTAAAAAAAAAGATTAATAAGTTATATTGTTTAAATTAAAAAGGTTACATATACGGAAGGGATAAGGGGCATTAATAAACGGATAGGGAACATTAAATAATTGGATAAGGGGCATTAACGATGTGTAGGTAAGGCAGTAAATGGGGTGAAAGGGTGGTGAAGGAGGGATAGGAGGGGAGGAGGTTTACGAAGGAGGGATTACGATTCTACGGGGAGAAATTCTGGGAGGGTTCTCTGGGATTGTGCAGGGGAGTTTTGAGTTTTGTAGTTGGGAAGGGTTAGTACAGGGGGCATCGGTTTGTTGGGGGTTTTGGGCACGGGGTCCAGGATATCCATATGGTATCCTGAAGCTAGGTAGTTATCCTAGTTGGCAGGGTGGAAACTCGGTTTTGGGCAGAGTTGGTCCGTGGCTTCAAGTTGGGCAAGGCAACAGTAGGAAGGTCAACAAGGCAAGTGGAAAGCGGAGGGTTAGCATCAGACCAAGGTATTTTAAATTACGTATTCGTTTTATTTCCATTATGAAATCATTATTCGTTATGATAAATTTATATGCGTATGTGCTCAATTTATAAGAAATTACCGAGTTACTAAAATCAAGTAGAAATTACTATTTCAGTTTTTGGAATTAATGGATGTTAAATTAATTCGGCTACTACACTCCGCCCCTCTTAGACATCGTTGCACCTTCTTTAGAATTGAAAAAACATTGTCATCTATCTCCATGCTCTTGCTGGTATTTCTACTTCATAGAAATTAAAGATAAAAGGATACATCAAACAATGTCTGGTAGTAGTGTTGATTGATAGCGACATCACCCATAATTTTATTCATCGCAGAGTCGCTGAGAATGCCAATTGTTTTATTCGACCAGTTTCAAATTTTCAAATTATCATAGCTAATGGTGGTACAATGACAAGTGGGGTCCCCCGTGAGAATTTCAAACTCCAAATTGGTGATTATACCCTGAAATCTCACATGTTTTCCTTTACAATGGGTGGTTGTGATATTGTCTTGGGTGTTGAATGATTGTACACTTTGGAACCAATTAGCATGGATTATCAAGAATTATATATACAATTTACTCAAGAATCTCACACCTATACCCTATGTGGTTTGCATGTTGGGTCCCCATAAATGATCAACTCTCACAAAATGGAGAAACTCTTGAAGAAAGGTCATCATGGGGTGATTTCCCAATTTAATTCCATCCTGACCTGCAATTCATCATGGAAAAGCACCACAGGGTCTTTGAGACACCCATAGAATTATCCCCATCCTCAGGTGAGCATGATCACAACATACCTCTTCTTCTTGGCAGTAATCCCCCTAATGTATGCCCCTATAGGTACCCCTTTTCTCAAAAAAATGAAATAGAAAAAATAGTGCAAAAATTATTGGAAGTTGGGATAAATCACCCAAGTACCATCCCATACTCCTCCCCTATTGTAATGTTCCTAAAGAAGAAAGGTTCTTGGAGCATGTATCTAGATTTACATGCCCTTAATAAATTGACCATTAAGGATAAGTTTCCCATTCCTGTCATTGATGATTTGTTGGATGAGCTCCAGGGTTCCTGTTTCTTCATCAAATTGGATCTTCTCTTAAGTTATCACCGAATTAGGATGAAGGAGGCATATATTCTAAAGACTGCTTTCAAAATTTATGAAGGTCATTATGAGTTCTTGTTAATTCCTTTTAGGCTTTGAAATGCTCCATCTACCTTCCAAAGTCTCATGAATAAACTCTTGAAGCCCTACCTTCATAACTTTTTTCTATTTTTCTTTGATGACATTCTTATTTGCAGTCGCACTTGGGAGTCCCATATTCAACATGTGGACAAACTACTCCAATTGTTACGGGACCATCAATTGTTTGTTAATAATTCCAAGTGTTTTTTTGGGGCAAGTGAGCTTGAATACTTGGGACACATAGTTGGTCATGGTGGAGTACATGTGGACCCCAACAAGATTCAATCCATGCAGGATTGGCCACGTCCTAAGACCTTGAAAATCCTTCAGGGTTTCCTTAGCCTCACAAGATATTACATGATTTTTTTCCATCATTATGGCAAAATTTCCAGGCCATTAACTAACCTTCTTAAGATGAATGAATTTCAGCAGACGCCTGCAGCCGAATGATACTTCCTAGATTTGAAGAAAGTAATGTGTACTACCCTTGTCTTATCAGTCCCTAATTTCAACAAAAATTTTGTGGTCGAATTAGATGCTTCAGGCACTAGTATTGATGTAGTTCTCACCCAAGATGGACAACCTCTTACTTTCACTAGCTAGGATTTTAGTGGTCGCAATTTGGGAAAATCTACATATGAAAAGGAAATGATGGTCATTATCCATGCTATGCACACTTGGCGACCATATCTATTGGGGTGTCGCTTTCGGATTAAAATTGATCACCATAGTCTTCTCGGATGGGGTGCCAGTGCGGGACATATGTCATCAGGAGGGGGCATGAAGCAGCCAACATGGTGATGGCCATGTGACAGGAGCGTGGCACACCATCCCACCACGCTCATGCATTTAAGCCTTGCTCGCGTCGACCTAGGCACCATTACTCTCGGTGCACCTAGCCTCATCTCATTGTCTTTTCGATGGCACATATCCATGAATTCGAATTTACTCTACTTGTGCACCTTTGCCTCCTTCAGCTACCTCGACACCATTCCTCTTGCTAGATGCATTTGTAGAGGTTCCCTCCCAACACTGAGATCCCCTGCAACCTAAATTACTTCTAGATACACCTTCATTACCTGTGCTTCCTCCCTGCGCTTACATTTCCCCTCAGCGCCTATGGAATGCCAAGGCAAAGGGGAAAATCAAAGCACGGTTCGGCTTGGAAAGAAAGTCGACCGGGAGTGGTTCTCAGACCCATGCTTGCACCATCCCTTAACTCGTCACTTGCTTCATCTTCCTTGCACTCCTCTCATTCTCAGTCATGACAAAGTCCCATTGACCTCCTAATCCTCTCCTCGCCCTCCGCTAGTCAGCTAGAATGGCTTTCCCTCTCTGAGAATTCATTGGGTTTCAACCCAATGCGTTCTTTCGATTTGGACTCATCCTTGTTACCACTTCCTGCAGTCCAACCAAATTCACTGGCGAGTGCACCAGTCTAGCAAGAGAACCTATCCAGTCGACCTCACCTAGGAGCAACACCAAATCTCTCGGGGCCACAACCAGGGCCTCATTCCTTCTCATATTTAGTACCAGACTCACAATTGTAGGACAACCTCGCTATCCTGCAAGGTCTGGTCTTTGAGCTGCGACAAGGCCTAGATGACCTTTAGTTTCGATTGGAAATCATGGATGAAAGGGCCTCAGTGCTCCTGCAAATGCTCTCCACTTTCCAGGGGGATTACCACTTGACACCAGGAGTAGGAGAGGCCATAGAGGAAGGAAACGAAGATGAGTCAGGGGATAGAGGAGCATATGCTACAAGGGTTGGCAATGAAGATGATTCGGGCTTTTCCATGCATGTGCCCATGGAATAGGGAGGTACACTTGTCGAAGAGGAAGGCCTTGGCGGTGATGTCGATGCAGGAACGACCATGAATGAGGCCATGGATGTGGGTGTTACATTGGCTGAAGCAGAAAGGGAGGGAGGTGACATCGACACGGGCACTTCAATGCACGAGCACATGTAGATGGGGGGGATAATCATCGAAGAGGAAGATATGGACCCAACGACCTTCGCCACCTCCTAGTTTGCGTGACCCTGCTACAGGACAACTGCATGACTGACACATGTGTATTTATGTTATTTTAGCTAAGTGTTTGGTTTTATTTTGCCTCATGGAGGCCATGACCATGATTGATATGCTGTTTTTTGAGGACTATAGTTTTTATGTTTAAGTTTTGTCATTCTCAAACTTGTAGCATAAAACATTTAGCTTTACTTTGACCAGTTGGATGAACTGGTTTCCCTTTGGGGCAGTTTAGTTATTACAGTCCGAAACTCTTGATAACATTGTAACTTTGGTTTTTTGAAGGATTTTTATACAACTCTTACAAAAAAAAAAAAAAATGATCACCATAATCTCAAGTATTTCCTTGAGTATAGGTTGTCATCTCCAGAACAAAATAAGTGGTTGTCTGAAATGTTGGGCTATGATTACGAGATCATCTATAAGAAAGGAAAAGACAATGTAGTGGCAGATGCATTGTCTAGAAAATATGAATATGAAGACTCCCTCTTTTCTCTATCATTACCAATCCCCCATTGTATTGATGAAGTTCGACATGAATGGTTCTCCCATCCCACTATCTCACAAATAAGTCAATGCCTTCAAGATGGCACTAGCCCTCCCACCGGCTATACTTGGAAAGCCAATGCACTCATATACAAGGATTGCTTGGTTCTATCTCCAGAATCAACACTCAAGCCCAGGATCTTAAATGAGTTGCATTTTTTTTCTCTCACGGGTCACTCAAGCTTCCAAAAGACCTATGCTCATGCTCATTGCTCCTTTTTTTAGGAAGGTATGAAGAAGGATATCCTCACCTTTATCACTGAATGTGATACTTTTCAACACCATAAAGGGGATATTGTCAATACCCCAGGAGCCCTCCAGTTGTTACCCATTCCAGCTTCTATTTGGAATGACATCTCCATGGGATTTATAGTGGGCCTTCCCAAAGAAGATAATAAATCAGTCATAATGGTAGTGGTTGACTACCTCTCCAATTATGCATGTTTTTGTGCCTTACCACACTCTTTTACGCTAGCCCTAGTGGCACAAGTTTTCATTGATCAAATTTTCAAGTTGCATGGCATGCCAACATCCATTGTATTTGATCGTGACCCGACCTTCACCATCACCTTTTTACAGGAATTGTTCAAATTATAGGGAACACAATTGAACATGATCACAACATACCACCCGTAAACAGATGGCCAAACTGAAGTGGCCAATAAGTGTTTGGAAACTTACTTGTGTTGTTTTTTTGTTCAGACAAACAACATCAGTGGGTGCAATGGTTACCACTGGAAGAATGGTGGTAAAACACTTCTTATCATACAACCACCAAAATAAAACCATATAAAATGTCGTATGACCAACAACCCACTACAATAACTTCATATCTTTTGGGAAAATCAAAAGTATATGATATTGACAAGTTACTGCAAGGTAGAGCAATTACCCTAGCAACTCTAAAGGAAAACCTCCACATGAACCAAAATCATATGAAGCAACAAGTTGACCAACACCGCTCTAAAAGGGTTTTCCAAGAAGCTGATCAAGTGTTTCTCAAACTCCAACTTTACAAGAAAACATCACTCAAAGCTTAGAGCCACCAAAACTTGGCACCCAAATTTTATGTCCTCGGCTATCAAATTCTCAAACGCATTAATCTAGTTGCCTACAAACTTGCACTTCCAGCTGCCTCCAAAATACACTCGGTGTTCCATATTTCATGTTTGAAGAAAGTTGCGGGTCAGAATTGTTAGGTTCAAACCATTCTACCTGAACTTGATGAAGAAGGCTCCATTTGGTTGCATCCTGAATCTGTCCTCAATAGGAGAGAACGTCACCTACGGGGTCGAACTATCAAAGAAGTGATGATCAAATGGAAGGACACATCTATAGAGGATGCAAGTTGGGAACCAACTTCCATCTTGCAATAGTTTCCACATCTTCATCCTTGAGGACAAGGCTAATTTTGAAGGGGGGGGCTCGTTAGGATCCATACCTAACCCTTATTAGTTAATCATTAGTTAGTTGTCATTGTAATAAGTAGTCAACCCTCATTATCGAGATCACAAGTAGTTATAAGGTTGGTTAGTGGAATGTTATAAATTAGTTAGGGATAAACCATGGTATTGGCTCTTGGTATTGGCCCATGGTATTGGCCCGTGGTATTGGCCCATGGTATTTTTGGTCTTGAATAATATTTAAAGAATGCATCTCTGGATTGTAAGTTTTTGAGGATTATTGTAAGAGATCTCTTCTCATTTGGAGGTTACCCCCTTGAAGAGGAAAGTGAAATAAGCTTTCTTTGGTATCAATATTATATTTCTGCTCTATATTTGATGTTCTTGTTTCTTGCACAATATATTTTCTTGTTCTATTAACTTTTCTAGGTATAGTAAATGATCCCTATACAACTCAACCAAACTATCCTTCTAAAAATTTGAAACTATTATAGTCTTTGAATTGACAATTGACTCTTGGAAAACACTTATCACCTAACTATCGCACTCCTATATCAAGGAATCACACCTCACCTCCTCAAAATAAATAGAAGGTTCACAAATGGAAGAAGCCAATGTAATATGGTTAGCATATCTCTTAGGAGGTATAGTTTCCCTTACTCAAGGTATAGGTACTTTTACATGCTCCTATGCATCTTGTAATGTCTAGGTAATCCAATCTAGCTTCTCGCATACTAGAGTAGAAGGTGAGGAAATATCTTGTAGTAAACCTTAATAGATGAAATAGAAAACCCCTTAACATCAAAATAATAAAATGCACCCACACAATAATAGATGTACAATAATATAGAGAGAATCATTAAGGTAGGGTAACACTATCAAATACTCATTATGGAAGGAATCACTCCACAATCCAAGTTTTCTACACACAATTCTCAACATATAAAATACAATGATACTCATGTGCATATATGATTTCTCATGAGTATTTATTTGGTTCTATGCCAACTACCGATTATTATTATATTATTCATTCTATCTAGCTACCTGCTAGACCTATTTATTTCCCATCAACTACCAAGTGGGCCTATTCAATGATTATGGCCACATTATATTCATTATCCCCCTTGGGTACCTCCATAGGTACCACATATTATCCTTCCTGGGTACATTAGATTCCATCCCCCTTTGCATATTTCATCCTCGAAACATGAGCGGAAGTTATATAATATGATATTCTAAGTAATGCAGTCAACTGGTAGTAAGTATGAGCATTCTTCCATCCTAGTGAAATGTGGACATCATGTCCAATTGTAACCTTTCCACATTGAACTTGATTCTAGTTACTCCTTTGGTTCCTTGTTTTTGTTGTGCTACTCTTATATTTCCATTCGTTGCTTTTAGTCCTCCATGTACCTCTATATTAGGCGCCCTTTTGGTTTCATGTAGGTCCATAGTAGGGTAGTCGGTGCTCACAACCTTGTCGTGATGATTGTTGTTTCTTTGACATGTAGTGTGGGTGGTGATATGAAACAAACTTAGATATTGATTCTTCTTTCATTGACTCTTTAACATATGGTTCCTTTCAGTTATGCATATCCTTCACTTTTTATTCCTTTTTACACCCTTCCTGTGGCTGTCCTTTGATTGCTTCTATGAAAGCCTCTCTTGATTCATCCTCAAGTACTTCATCTGATGTGTTTGTTGGTACTACAATTAGTTTCCCTTCATGTTCCACCTTTGGCCCTTATGGCGGAATAACATAAACATATTGCAATTTTATTTTCTCTTTCTTATACCAAAGATTCATAAAATTATTTTGCAAATTAATATTGATTGTACCAACTGAGTCCATCCAAGGATATATAAGAATAATATTCACATTATCCAGAACTATAACATGAAAATCAAAATAAAAAAATATTTTTCCATGGTAACCTTCAAATCTAAAATAATTGAAAATTCTCACCCTCTACTTATGTGATTTTAGTATTATTCCCTTACTTGATTGACTTTAGTGAGAGCATGACTCTCTCTATCCTTACTTTGCTAGCTTCAATAAGAGTTTGAAGGGTAGTCTTACAATAGAAATGAAGGGACCTTTCTTAACTATCTTCAGAGAGAACTTGAATCTGCTATACACATACCAATTCTTCTATCTTGGTTATCCCCCTGGTTTGAAATATTGGGAAATATTTTATCCAAACCACATTGATGAAATTATGCTTGCAACTATGGTTGATAGAAATAATGAAATTATCGTTCTAAAGGAATCCATAAATTTACAATAGGAAGTTGTCACATGAAAATAAACCCTTATGCTTATCTCGATCCTTGTTTACAACATGAGACCACTTGCCTACAAACACTTGTTCATATTATTCATCTAAAAGTGATTTCATATTTTCATAATTAAGTAACCACTACCATAATGCAACATCATCACTTAAATTACAAAAGATCCATTGTTTCCAAGTCTTTGGCCATATTGGCTCTACCTCTTTTATGTATTCTTCAACACTAGGACCATTAAATTTTCTTGTAAAAAACATATAGCTTGGAAAAAGTTAAAAATTGAACCATGGTTTTAAATAAATAACTTACTTATCAATGGAGTTCCATTGTGTAGCTGGGTTTCAAGCTGACAAATTTTAAATAACCATAATTCCCTTAATATTGGTCAGAATCTCTATTATGACCACAATTATGAAATTAGATTGGTACCTAGAGTACCGATATAGGTACTATGTCAACATTCATATTATTTTCAATACTCGTGGTTATTATAAAAAAATACTAAAATATATTCTTTTAAATCAACCATATCTTTGCTAAATAGACTTCAACGAGAACATTTTTTAAAAAAATAAATAAATTTGTTTTATTTTATTCATTTTTTTCTTCGAAATTGGGTATTATTTGGAGAGGAACTCAGATATGCATTTAGTTTCTTCAGATTCTACACAGAAAGTTATACAAATGGATTTTAGTGTCATGGCCACTTTTTTTACTTGAAAAATATGGTAAAAAAAAACTTCCACTTTATTGCCCAAGAAAGAGCTCTAATGCCGCCTGCAACAAACATTAATATATATAATATAAAACCCCTTAATTTCATAATAACAAAATCCATCCACACATTAATAGACACAAGAATGTAGAGAGAACCCTTAAGGTAGGGTAACACCATCAAGTACTCCTTATTGAAGGAAACACTCCACTTTTTACCGCTTTCAATCACAATATATATCAACTTTAACTTTATCAGCAACATTCAATTGTTTATCACTTATGCATTCAATATATTATTGCATCATAAACACTATCATTCATAAGTGCATGATAAACAACCACATGTACATAGTACACCATAATTTACGTGGAAACCCAAATGGGAGAAAACCATAAAATCCTTTCTTATATATATATTACATTCATAGGAACTACCAACTTCCAAATTCTCCAGCACGAACTAGAATGAGGCTCCAACCCCCTATTTACAGGAACCAACCTGAAGGAAGATACAACTACCTAAATTCTCCAGCTACGACTGGAAGGAGGCTCCAACCCCCTAGTTTACAGGCTCTAACCTGAAGGAAGGTCCAACTCCTTGTGTTCTCTAGATCCAACCAGAAGGAGGCTACGACCCCCTAATTTACAGGATCCAACCTGAAGGAAGTTCCAACTCCCTCTATTCTTCGGTTCCAACTAGAAGGAGGCTACAACCCCCTTTCCTTGCCCTGTCCTACCTCCCTGAAATATAATTGTAGACTCAACATGTCACTACCACTGATATTTTCATTGCCACTATCTCATCAACCTATAATCGACCTATCATCCAACCTATCATTGTCACTATCACATCAACCTATAACCAACCTGCCACTTCAACCTATCATTTTCACTGTCACTTCAACCCGTGTGTCTCAACATGTACCAAAGACATGTACTGTGTCATGCATCAACCATGTACCAAGACCTATACCATATCATGCATCAACCATGTACCAAAACTTGTACCATACCAAGATCACCAAGAAGTGCCTCTAACAATGTACCATATCATCATCAATATATGTGCATCAACCATGTGCCAAAATACGTATCAACCATGAATTATAAATTCACCAAGATGTACTTCCAATATATACCTCAAACCATGCATCTCAAGCATGTGCCAACATCCATAAACTATGTACCATGAGATGTGCTTCAAGCATGCACCATATCACTCATGATATGTGTCAATCATGACATACACCATGTACCACAAGATATCATCAATGATGTGCCTCAACCAAGTACCATAATATGTGCCTCAAGCATGTGATAACATCACCATGACATATACCAAACCATATACAAAGATAGCCAAGATATACTTCTAACAATGTATCATATCATCACAAAGGTGTACCATATCATGTACCATCATCATCAAGACATGCCTCAAGCATGTACCATACAAATAACCCTGAATAACACATGTAAATCATACCTATGATCCTGTAGTAGACCTAATACACAATATTACAAGCTTGTATCTCTTCCTCAGCCTCAACAACCTGGTACTATTATCCTCCCTCAGATTTTCCTTAGCCTCGCGGGACTATTTTGGATTAGTCACAAACCCTAAATTTCAACAAGCATAACTCCACACCTGTAATGAAAAAAGGTATGAAATTATAATCACATATACTTTGATATTTTTTTCCATCTCAAAATTTCAGGGACTGAAACTTCTCAGAACAAAAGTTATAGCAAAAATGGAAAACCTTCCTAAATTCTAGCCTATTCTGGAGAGTGAACTTGTACAACATTCCAAGAACTCAATAATTGATATCTGATTCTGAAACTAGCACATAATATACTAAAGAATGTTCTCTTTCCATTGCAATTGGTCTCACATATTTTGGATCCTCTATGAAGAAGTTATTATGGTTATACCTGGAACACCTGTTTGAGACTAGTTTCAGGACTATTCAAAACCACTCTTGTCCACAGAGTGTATCTCCAAATGTACAATGACCTAGAAGCTAAAATGTTTACCATAGGTACCTTGACATGTCATCTCAATAACCTCCAATTTTTTCTATTTGAATCGTTCTACAAAAACAATTATAACAAAAATGGTACGATGACATTTAAATAACATACCTTAGAATACATCATCACAAGACTTCATCCTCCCTTATTCACTTCATATTCCTTCTGAAATTCACTTAATATATCCTTGGTTACTTAGATAAAAACAAATTGAGTTGATGTAACAAATGAACTCCTTGGTTTCTTATTTACTAGATTTGGCACCCTCTTTTTAGGGCCGACATGACCCAAATTCATTTTAATTTAATTTGTAATGATTACTCCATTGGGCCCAACTTTACCAAGAATATCCATAATATTTATTTAAATATTCATTGCAATGGGGGCAACTTGTAACTTCTTGTTTTCAACAAATTTTCTTGTTTTAATTAATTTGGGGCCAACTTGTCACTTCTTGTTACAACTGTTTAGGGCTTCTTAAACATACTTTGGGGCTTCCCACTTGAAGAGGGAATATCTCCTCAACCGGGAGGAACCATGTGACATGACACCTACCATTGGAAAGAAAATGATGATGATTATCCATCTATGGGCGTGTTACCTGTATTTACATTGTCCTTCATGTCCTTATTCCTCATACAACTTCGGGTCTCATGAACACACCTCTAGGGATTCTCAACCACTTAACCACTTATCCATCTTTCTATGACTTCTTCTAGGGTTGAATAAGTTTGACATAAATGGTTCTAGAGTTCATATAGATTTTACATCAATGAAAAATAAATTTCCAACAATCTCCCCCTTTGGTATTGATGGCAACACTCATACTCCACTTGTGATCAATGCTCCTGATTTTTCTCTCCTCATGTTTCTCTCTCCCCCTTTGACATCAATGGAAAAGAGTATCTCCCCTTGGGGATGATCTCCATGTATTCATGCTTTTATTCTTTCTCTTATGATCCTTCTCTTCCCCCCCCATTGATAAAAGGGTAACTCCCCCTGTTGCTATACATTCTCTAAACAATCTCTCTCTGTATTCATGCGCTCCCCTTATATTCATGATTTTGATCTTTTATCTTCTACTTTTGTTATGTATCTTCCCCTTTGGAATAAGGGTAAATGTTTTTGACAATTTCTCTCACCCTGTCTTCTTTTGCAAGATGTTGTGTAGATCAATGTGGGGATTCTTGTACCTACTTTCTTTCCTCTCTTATGGTGCTTCTTTTCCATTGGTGCTTCGTCTTGTAATTCACTGACATATATAAAAAGCATTCAAGGTTATTTGACTTCAAATCTTCATAGCTTATCATGTTCACTTCTTAGACATCAATGACCATACTTTTCAACAATTTTCCTTTCATGGTATGGCTTCTACTGACGGTTTCTCTTCCCCTATTATGTCATTTATTTCCTAGTGAGGGAGTAGAGGAGGATCTTCTGCTTTGTTAGTTCTCTCTTGGAGAGAAGCATTTTTCTTGGTTGGCTAATCTATATTGAGGAAGTTTGCTAGGTTTTCTTCCCTTAGAGGGTTTCCTAGGATAATCTTTGTGCCTCTCTCGTTTATGTGATTGCCTCTCTTTTAGTGATCTTATATATGCAGTTAAGATCAACAATCACAAAATATTTCTACACTTCAAATTGTATGCTCAATCTGCAAATCAAACTCTACATGTATGGAACAATTTGTATTGAATATATCCCTTCCTAAATACATGCATGGAAATCCCTATACAATCATGAACCTATGCATCTGTAACTACTAGCTGATAATTGCATAGGTATGTGTTCCAAAAGCTACTCCTGGAACAATCAAACTGTTACAAGACATTCTACACTTATGTCATTAAACCACTATGAGCCTACCTTCCCATAATTTATAAACACTTTAGACTGTTAGAAATATAGTTCTATGATCTGTAGCACTCTTTCTTAGACTCCTCCTCTTCAATATTCACATTTATTGGGAGTCTCCAAGTTGAATGGATCAGAAGGTGGATGAATATTCTCTAATGTGGAATAATCTTCCTCTTCTATCATCTGAATTCTATCATCTTCCTTTTCATCATCTTCTCAAATTCTAACATCTTCCTCTTTTCCTGTAGATTCATAATGATCTCACACTACTACAAATCCTTAGAGTGCGATCTCTAGAATCTGTTCTTTATTTATCTGCTCTTATTGTCTTTCTCTTCTTCTCCAAACCTTCTTGTACCTGATATCAGTGTTCTCTTTCATGGGAGGCTCTATCACACTTCTACAATCATAATCTATGTGTCCATAGTTTCAACATATATAACATTCAATCTTATATGGAGGCACATAAACATCTCTTGTATGAACATTTATTACATATGCTCTACAATTCATAGCTTTATGTCCAAAGTTATTACAAGTAAAACAATGAGCATAAAATAAACTTTCATACCTGGAAGTAAATGATCTTCTTTGTGATGTAGTCCTTCTGAATTCATGCCTTGGTTGATCATGATCTTCTCTTCTGTTGTTTTCTTCATAATGATTGAATCTTCTTTGATACCTAGAAGTGAAAGGTCTTCTTTGATATCCATCTCTTCTGTAATATTATTCTTGAGTCTTCTTTATTTTTGGAATCTTCTCTTTTTAGGGCTCTTCTTGCTTGATGGGGCCTTTGATGATTTATATGTAACTCTTATCCTTCTCTTCATTCTTCCTTTCTAGTAACTCGTAACATTTCTCTTCAAATTTATTTATTGGTGATGTGCAACTTCCTTTCTCTTCAATGTTCTTGTTGGGCTTGACAACTTTAACTCTTAATGTGACAACTTATTCTTCAAGCTTTTCACTGTTATTTTCTTTTTTCATCATCTGGATCTTCATAACTTATTCCTTTCTCTTTTCTTCTTCAAGTTGGGTCTTTAAGGTGATGATTTGTTCTTCAAGTCTTCTTCTTGTTGACTACATTATACTTCAAGCTTGTTTAAATCCTCAGATCTTTCCTTAAGAGGAATTGTCAACATTTCTTCTCTCTTCTTTGCTTCCTTTCTTTGCGATAATATTTGGGCTTCCAAACACTGTTTATCTTTCAACTGATCTCTGAGAGTTTCTTCAATCACTTTGGCTTTGTATAGCTAAGCATTTAGATTCATGAAAAACTACATGACTTCTCCAGAACTTTCCTTTAGCCTGATCAATTCTTCCTTGAAAGACTTGTTTTCCCTTATTTATATATTTAGCTCAACTAAAGCACTAATTAGTGCAGTCTCAAAGCTCATTACGCCCACTTCATAGTCTTATTCTTCTTAATCTGTGTGACATGATGAGCATCTTTCTACTTGTTTTGCTTCAACATCTTCTTTATTTTTATTGGCATGCTCTAGCTCTGCGATAGAATGGGATTCATTAAAGTATAGATTATGTATCTTATCCCAAATTTCTTTGGTTGATGAACATTTTCCCACTTTGTCTTTTATCGAGTCAGATAATCCTTCCAAGATGAAATCCATTTCTATTTTTTTGTTTCTCTTCAATTCCTTCTTGGTTGTAGTCTTTTGTTTATTTGAAGTGGTGTATCCTATAACAACATATTGCCAAACATCATATCCCTGTTCTTGCAAAAATGTTTTCATTATTATGATCCACATCCCATAGCTTAGACCAATTTGACCATCAAACACTGGTACTCCAATCTTAGTGTACTCCATGATTTTCCTTCTAGTGGTTAGACTGTTTTCTTGAAGGACCTGCTCTGATACCAATTGTTGGAATATTTAGAGGGGGGGTTGAATCAGTATGATCATTTTTTACCACTTTCAATCACAATATTATAAACTCCAACTTTCTTAGCAACATTCAATAGTTTATAAATTATGCATTTAGTATATTATTTCATCATAAATAATATTATTCATCATTGCATAATAAACAACCACAGATACACAGTACACCAAAATTTACATGGAAACCCAAATGGGAGAAAACCATGGAATGATTTCTTATATATATCAAGATTACATTCATAGGAAGAACCAACTTCCATCTCCAACACCAACTAGAAGGAGGCTCCAACCCCCTATTTACAGGCTCCAACTTAAAGAAACCTCCAACTATTGGACAATTGGTTTGGACAATTGGTTATCATTGATGTCAACCCTTGGAGAGAGATCTTGGAGATTGATGTCAACCCTCAAAGATTGATTTCAAACCTTGGAGAATTCTGAAATCCCCAAAGATGTGGATGGGATCGTTGGATAGTTAGTTATCATCCATATGATCAATATTGATTGTGAGTTAGTTGATGTCATCTTATGTGATGGATACATTTGATGAAGTCTACATGTAGCCCCAAAGGTATGGTTATGGGATACAAAGTTGATTAAGAAATAATGACATGAATGAAAATGTAATTGTAGGTAATACTATCATAGATAGATAATAGTCACCATGTTTTTTCCAGTGATATGTGGAACACCATGTGGTTCCTCACGGTTAGGGAGATATGGCCTTGTAAAGTTGGAAGCCTCGAAGAGTGGTCAAGAAGTCCCTAGTTGGTTACAAGTCTTAGTCAGAAGGTAAAGTGGTTGCAACAAGAAATCCCTAAAGTAAGGAGAGAGGTTACTATGAAAAAGTATATAAACACCTCAAGGAGTCTCTCATATGTACACTCACACACTTATAATTGAATAACTATCTTATGAATGTTATGGTCTAGTATTGTGATCTTTTGGCTAGTTTGTGATGACATTTTTTCTGAGGTAACAAAGAAAGGTCAAAGGTGAAAGTCTTCTGGTTGCACCACGCTTGAGTAACCCTAGCTTCTGAGGTATTTTCAAGTTGTAGGTCAGTAGGGCGCAGATATACACTGGCTATAGTGGATAAAAGCACGAATATCCGTGGGCTATAGAAGATCAAGTCACATATATGTAAAAGGAGTCGTGAAAGGTTTGAAGGGATGTTGGTACCAGGTTAATGAGGATTATGGAAGAGTTATAGGTCAATTTACAGTACAACAAGTCAACTATAGGACCAGAGGTAAGTTTTAAGGGTTATGGTTATGGTGTTATGGTACATGCATGGTGATGAAAGTATGTGATATGGTATATTTTGGTGATGTTATGATGCATTGATTAGAAGCATTATTGGCTATATTGGTGTATGGTCCGGTTACATGCTATGGTGCATACTTAAGGATTGGTATATTGTGTTATGGGTTTGCATATTTGTGATATTCAAGAGCATGCTTGAGGCATGCGTTTATGAGCTTTGGTTTATGACTTGAGGCACATCATTGGATGCATGGAATATGCTGGTTGAGGTCTATTTGGTGAGATACATTGTTGGTTCATATCTTGGTTTATTGGTATATGGTGTATGACATGATATGGTATATGATTGGTACATGGTATGGTGTTGATGTACATGGTTGATGCACATGGTATGGTACATGTTATATTGTACATGGTACATTGTACATGTTTGATGCATGAGTGATACATCATATAGTACAGGTTGAGGTGCATGGTTGATGCATGGTTTGGTACATGTGTTGGTGCATGGTTGATGCACTTGTTGTGGTACATGTTGTAGCATATGGTTGATGCTTGGTATCGTATAGGTTGATGGTTTGGTATATGCTTTGGTACATGGTTGAGACACATACCCTGTGATGGTATGTTGGTGATCTTGGTACATGCTTGGTAGAGGCATGTGTTGGTGATGATATGAGGGGGTTGTGGCCTCCTTCCAGTTGTAGCTGGAGAATTGGGAAGTTGGTGCTTCCTATGAATGAATTCTTGATATATATAAGAATTCATTCTATGGTTTTCTCCCATTTGGGTTTCCACGTAAATATTGGTGTAGTGTGTATCTGATGTGATGTTTTTCATTATTATATGTTCATGATATATTGATGATAAACTGTTGAACATTGTTGATAAAGTGAAAGAATATATATTTTGGTTAAAAAGTGCTCATATTTATTCNTTCAGAGCCGGTTCCTTCAGGAACAAGTTTAACCATTGGAAGGTAGATCATGGAGTGCAGTATGAATGGAGTACCAATTTTCAATTGTTAGATTGGTTTGAAGTATGAGATGTGGGGAAAAAGAATGAAAACATTTTTACAGGCACAAGGGTATGATGTTTGGAACTCAGTTGTTATAGGATACAATGCAACAAAGAAAACAAACACTGCAGCCAATAAGGAATTGAAAAGGAACAATAAAATAGAATTGGATTTTATCTTGGAAGGATTACATGATTCGATAAAGGACAAAGAGGGAAAATTTTCTTCATCTAAAGAACTTTGGGACAAGCTACATAATATCTATTTTTCTCCCATCACAGAATCACAGAATGCCAAATAAGATGCAGGTACAAAACAAGAAGAAATATGCTCATCATGTCAGATAGATTTAGAAGAGGAAGGGTACAAAGAGGAAGATATTGATTACAAAGAACAATTGATCAATTCAATTGAATATCTGAGGACTGAAGAAAAGAAAACAAGTCACTCCAGGAAGAACTATAAAATATGGAAGGATCATAGAACTCTAACACCAAAGAAGTCGAGCAGATGATCATGATGATAAAGAGTCAACTAGAAGAAGCTAGAAGGATTGAAGAAACTCTTGAGGATCAAAATCAGCATTTGGCAGCCAAAATAACAACACATACGGAAGAAGTAGAAAAAAGAGAGAAGATACTGACAGATCATCTCAAGGAAATAACTGACAATTTAAATCAACTTGAAGCAAGGTTCAGTCAACAAGAAAGAAAACTTGAATATAAAATAATCACATTGAATATCCAAATTGAATAAGCAAAGTGAATAGAAGAAGTCACGAGGAAACAGATGATGAAGAAAGAATAAGAGGTGGAGAATCTTGAAGAAGAAGTTGTCATGTTAAGAGTAAAAGTTTTCAAGGTCGGCACGAATGTTGAAGAGAAAGAAACATCCACATCATTAGTTGAAGAGAATCCCTCCAAGTTGCCAGAAAGGAAGAATGAATAGAAGACAAAGACTTATGAAAAAGTAATTAAATGTTTGATGAAGAAGGAAGATTAATTTTGATATCCCCTTATTTGAAGGCCAGATAGATGTAGATGCTCTAGAAAAATGGTTGAATCTATTAAAAGGTTATTACTCTGTCCAAAAAAATTTTGACAATGAAAAGATCACCTTCGCGCTCCTTAAATCCCTTCCCCATGCTAGATCTTGGTGGGAAGGATACCGGGAGAGGTACATCGGGAATGAATCTACACTATTTGGAAGAGAACCCACTTGGGCGGCCTTTGTAGATGCCCTAAAGAAGGATTTCTACTCTGTCGAAAACTATGATGACCAATACATGAGATGGACAACTCTGCGTCCGAAAAGAGACCAGATGGTGACATAATACACCAACATCTTTCATACCTTGCACTCAAAGCTGGGTATCAAAGTCTCCAAGCGGCACCTGTTTTTCAAGTACCATAGTGGTCTACATAGGTACATCCAAACAAAGATGGATTTCTTGGACATCTCCTCATTGGGATTTCCACAACATCCCTTGGCACAACACTGATGAATGTTTATTAATACAATCATTGGTGGCTGAGCACAAAGACAAAGAGTCGAACCCCTACTTGGACCCTCATTCAGAAAATAATAAAAGGAGCCATATCATTGATGCAGAACCCATTGCTATTGTCCCAATTGCAACAATCCAACAGGAAGAGGATCCTGAGGAGGGGGAGTGACTCTTCCATTCACAGATGTGGGTGAAGGGGACCCCACTGCATTTTATTGTTGATAGCGGAAGCCAAAAGAACATCATCTCAGCAGAGGCTGTCAAGCAGTTGGATTTTCCAACAACACCACACCCACAACCATACAACATTGGGTGGCTTTGCCAGGGTCAATATCTTCATGTCATCCAACAGTGTCACATGTCCTACAACATCAATCCATTCAAGGATGAGGTATTGTGTGATGTTTCCCCACTAGAAGTTTTTGATGTTCTATTAGGCCAGCCATATATGTAGAGGCATCATGTTGTTTAAGAGTCTCGACCCCATAGCGACATTTTTACTTTGGGGGGTCATCTATACCAGCTACCAGAGGTACTTCCGACTATTGTCCCACCAAAAAAATGCCACAAAGTAATCTCTCATACTGCAAATTTTAGCCTCTTCATAATCCGATCATAAGATGAACAAAAGGACACTACAACCACTGTAGCCTCAACCCAAGACCTTTCTATCCAACAGAAGCATATCGACAGGATTGTAGACAAGTACCAAGATGTTCTTGCTGCACCTATGGGAGTGCCTCCACACTGCCCAGTCAAGCAAGGTTATAATAGAACCCTTCATACTCTTCATGCTGCATTTTACCGACAGAGTCCTACCACACTTAGGTAGATCATGCATCTAGATTGGTTGAATGGATCCAACCCCTCTAGCAACAGGTTCATGACATCCTTCAACAAGCTAAGCATGACAACTTCTTTAGCAAGGAAAGCAACGCACCAAGCTTCATATTTAACAGAAGTCTCCCTGTCTCCCAAGGGAACTTGATGCAATGGGGACCATTACTTCCTAAGGGAGGAGGAATGATCCAAATGGATCTCAGTGGCCATCCACCTCTTCCACTGAATCACCATTTTGAGCCTGTGGTTTTGATAAACCGTGATATTAACCCTTTTGATGGGGAATGGAATGTAATGTCATCTTCATTTGTTAATTACATACATCATTTAATGATTTCCTAGTGGTGTTATGTACATGCCTACAACATAATGTTAATGCACCAGATCCCATTAGAACTCCACAGTTAAGTGCACTTAGGCTAGAGTAGTACTGGGATGGGTGACCACCTGGGAAGTCCTAGTGTTTTACATGCCTATGGCATTTTATAAACTTAGTCCAATTTATCCCACATACATCATGGGAATTGTTCTCCTCTCACTCTCTCATATATAATTGAGGTGAAGGAGACCCTTTAAGCATGCAATGGAGTGTGATGTAAATCGTGTTGCGAATGAAGCATAGATAACATCTCTTTCTTTTTAGAGATAAGTCACCCCATTCTGCCAGTTTGTGTTCTACAATGTTTTTATCTCTTATAGTTGGGTTTCGTTATATTTATGTTTTTCTTGCAATATATTTGTGTATTTCCTTGTTGTATCTCTGGTATATTTATGTCTTCATGTTATTCTCAAAATAATTCAGATCATGAGCATTGGACAACGGTAAAGAGGGTTTTCAAGTATTTGTGTGGTACTATTAGTTATGGATTGTGCTACCAAGGAAGACCAAGATTAGAGAAAGAGTTGGATATACATGGGTTTGTTGATGCAGACTGGGCTGGAGATATGGATCGACATGATCTACAAGTGGGTATGTATTTAACCTATTTGGAGGAGCAATTAGTTAGATGAGGAAAATATGGGTTGTAGTGGCACTCTCTACTACAGAAGTTGAATACATGGCGGCCACTCATGCAAGCAAGGGATAAATATGGTTATAGATATTGTGCTTGGGTATTGGGTTGTTACAACAAGTTGTAAGGATATATTGTGACAGCCAAAGTGCAATCTTCTTGGTGAAGAATCCACCTTATCATTCAAAGACAAAGCATATTGATATTCAATATCATTTTGTGAGAGACATGGTTGAAGACAAGAAGGTGTTGTTGATGAAGGTGGATAATTTAAAGAATGTTGTAGATTCATTGACAAATTCTGTGAGCATCGAGAATTTCTCCCGGTGTAGAGAAACAATTGGCATTTTCCCCCTAGATTGTTGACTATATAATCTTGTAACCCCTTGTATGAAAAGAAAACAACAAGTGGGAGAATGTTGGGTATGTGTTATATTATTTGAAAGATTGGTCCCATGTACTGTACACTGATATTGGAGCAGGGGGGGTTCCCCCTTGTTGGGGGGTTTAGGGGTGGAGCCCCCAAATTGTTTTTTTAGGGAGATTTTTTGCATTCATTTTTGGCGGTTTTTCAACACATGGTTTTGTCAATGGTTTTCTAATTCTGGTTAAGGAATTAGGGTTGTTGAATAATCCATATCAATGGATTAGGGTTTTGGATGCTGCAGGATCCTATATATATTGTATTATAAACAATGAAGAAGATGATGAATACAAATATTAGAGGTGCAACTCTAAAGAGGTTGTTGGTGCTCCTATTTTGGGTTTCTAGAGTAAAATATTTGTGTAGTGTGTGTGTGTGTGTGTGTGTGTGTGTGTGTGTGTGTGTGTGTGCCATTATATATTTTCTATTTTTATTAAGAATCCATTTGCATTAATTAATTGTACAAGGTTAAAATATACAATAGCGACCCTAAAATTTTAACCTATGTGAAAATTGACCTTAAAAATGAATTTGAAATGACAGACTTAGGCTATTTGCATTATTTCCTTGGCAAACAACTATTGCAAACCAAGGAAGTATTTTTTCTTTCCTAGTCTAATTATGCTTGTGACCTTCTTCATTGCTTTCACATGGATGATTCCAAACCAACCCCTTCTCCCTTCCAGTCTGGAGTCAAACTTGCTTCCACGTGTACTACTCCCAAAGTCGATGCCACTTTGTACTGTCAGTGAGTTGGTAGCCTCTTATATTTGACTCATACCCATCTTGATATTTCCTTTTTTGTTGGTCTTGTTGCACAATATATGCAAACACCCCATGCAAGACATTGGAAAGAAGCAAAAATGATACTTTGTTATTTCTAGGGTACAATTCATTTTGGGATACATTACAGTTCAGGGGGAAATCCTTTGTTGGTTGGTTTCACTAATTTATATTGGGTCGACGACCCTGATGATCGAAGGTCTACTGCAAGTTATTTTTTCAGCCTTGGTTTTGGACCTGCCACTTGGGATTGTAAGAAACAACATGATATTTCTCTTTCTTCAACATAAGTAGAGTACTTAGCAATGATTAATGCAAGTCATGAAGCCTTGTGGCTTTGACATATCCTTTCTGAGTTTGGATTCTAGCAACAACATTTGACCGCCCTCTGGTGCGACAATTAGAGTGCCATCAAGCTCACCAAAGATATAGTTCAACATCACTGCAATAAACAAATTGAGCTACACATGTACTTAATGAAAAATCTCATTCATGATTGAGTTATTAAAGTTCTCTTTT
>JASDQU010710410.1:29433-45498 GCA_032191745.1 Picea mariana
TCCTCTGTTTGAATACCCTGTGTTGTCGAGCAAAGTACAACCACTTACACTCTAACAAAAAAATTATTGATTGATTATGTTAAGACCCTCAAACATGGTCTTAATGTTTGAGCTTGTAATTTAAGGGTTTCATGGACTTTATTAATTTAACAAATATATAAAATTAACATTAAAAATTATGCAAAAAATTGTGCAAACTAACATACTATTATGTACAATTGTGCAGATTTGTTTCAAGATATTACGTCGTTGAACTACTAGATTGATGTCTTAAGTAAACATATGCATTATATTTTAGAGAAAAAATAATATACCAATATTAGAAGAACATGAATTTGTATGAGTTACACAATTTTTTCATAAATAAAAGTTATATATTTAGGATGCTAATTAGATTTCTTGAGTTTAATATTTTTACACCATATTGTAATAAGTTGTATATGTATCTCTAATAATTTCTTGTAGCCAACATATCATTGTTTTTATAGATTTGCATTGCAACTAAAACRTAATAAAATGGAAGCATTACCTTACACCAATATATTAATATAATATTAAATAACAATATTTTTTGAGAAAAATCATAAAAAGAGACACATCTACAAGAAAAAAAAAAAAAACATTATATGTGTGTGTATTTAGAAAAAGAATACACACCTATAAGGAGAAAATTATAAGTATCTTTTTATATAATCCATAAAATTTGAAGGGGGGAGAATTTTAAAAATATTCAAATTAAATATAAAAATTTTACATTGGTTGAAATATATCATATTTTAGATTGGTTGTGGAGTAAGACTTAATATTTCTTTAAAATGGCTAAGATATTGTCTTCCACGAAGCTAAGGAAACATATTAATGGCCCAAGACCCAAGAACATCTCGAAGGAGTGAAAGTCTACCCATCTAGAATGAGTGAAAGTCTACCCCCTTATGGACCACCTACAAGTTATTTAAGTGGTGTGGTTTTCTCTCAATAATGGTGTGGTGTGACTTTCTTTGAATAATGGTGATGAATCAATCCATAATAACCAATAATGACTATATTTTTGTTAATTCATAAGTAAATTATAATACGTTTTTCCATGTTACAAATAAAAAAATAATCCTATTATATATATATATATATATATAAATTTATATTCCAATCATTTCACCATTTTCTCTAACTTTTAGTAAATAATCTTATACATCAAACTATACAACATTACATATTAATATGAAGATATCCAACAATGCATACAATGCCCACCTACTATATAAGTACTCCATTAAATTTAATACAACTCTATACATAAAATTGACCCTACTACACTATATAAGTAGGATGCATTAAATGAGCCATAACTTTATACATTAAATTATTCCTACATTATATAAGTAGGATGCATTAAATGCACAACTCTATACCTAAAAATTAACATTTGTAATTTTCCACCACCTAATAATATAATAAAGGTTCAAGGCATTGAAAGACAAGGAGTCACAAAATTTAAGGGAAATGAATTCTAAAACCATATTATTAATCAAAATATAAATAATATAATAAATTTAATGTTTTTTATATTATAATAAAAAAATAATGATAATAAATCAACCTAAAGTAATTAATATGAATTATTCTTTTTGTTAATTCATAAGTAAATTATAATAGGCTTGGCCACTTTCCAAATAAAAAAATAATCATACTTTATATATATGAATTTATATTTCATTCACTTCACCACTTTCTTTAACTTTTAATAGATAACTTTATACATCAAGCTATGCAACATTGTCTATTAATATGCTTAGATATATAATTAGATGACAAAGTTGTCAAAATAGTTAAATTTGACAACTCTAACCTAACTAGTAAAGTATGAATTTAAAAAAAATATAAATAAAGAAATAACTAAATTTTAAAGACATGGAACTGTGGATATTAAAAATAATTTAACATTAAGTTAAATTTTAGATTTTACATAATTGAATTTAAGAATGTACATATTAGTCAGATTTTACATAGTTGAATTTAAAAATAATTTAACATTAAGTCAGATTTTTAGATTTTACATAGTTGAATTTAAGAATGTACATGTTAGTCAGATTTTACATAGTTGAATTTAACACTGTACTAGATAAATCATTAATTGTTTTGTAACCCGTCTTGATCGCGGTAAAACAAAATAACCCGTCTTGATAGTGGTAAAAATATGGACTTTTGGGAAGTTGTGTCGATGTCGCTAGGACGAAAACGTGCTCCAAACCTTACGTTTGTTTGGTGATGATAATAAGAACAAGACGGGAATGAGAACTTATCATATTTATGGCGTCGAAAATTATTATGTTTAATCAAATTTATTATGAGATAAAATTATTGTGTGTTTTATAATTAATTTTAATTTATTATAAGTTCATTATGTTATTTATAAGAATTGATTA
Organism: Picea mariana; assembly: GCA_032191745.1. Lineage (NCBI taxonomy): Eukaryota > Viridiplantae > Streptophyta > Pinopsida > Pinales > Pinaceae > Picea > Picea mariana. The sequence goes on from JASDQU010710410.1 coordinate 31,857, forward strand.
TGAGTAGGGAGAATAATAATCATTCCTTACAATCATCCAAACTAAACTTAATTTACAATTAAACTTGAATATATATCTTTAGATTATGTAAGAATGTTCATTATGATTCAAAATCCATTTAAAATCTTACATACACAAATTAATTCATTTCTCTTTTAAGACTTTACTTGTGTGAATTGAGTGATGCATGTATTTCACTTTTAGTGGCATCATAATATATTGTAAGATAATCATAATATATTGTAAAATGTTAATTGGATTATGATTTATGGATAATTCATATTTTATTTATTTTACTTTTTAAAAATTATATAAAAGTATATCTAATTTGGATTTTAAATATATGTTATTTATAACTTCCATTTATTGTATTTTTATTACTTCAATATTTTCATTTGATCTTTTAAAAGATGTGCATTTAAAAGTAGTGGGCTAACTACAATCTTCCCTTCTGAGATACTTTTTGGGCAGGTTTTGTCTGCGTTTAAATTTTTGGCTAATCTAAAACTTTGATGGATTTTCTGAGCCTCTAGATTGGTTTAAAATGGGCAAAACCCCTGAAGTAAGGCTTTGAAATGCATGGAACTTTGATCCATGCCAAACTCAAACTACCCCTGAAAATTTGGTCAAATCCATTTTTTTTACTGAAAAAAATATTCCAGAAAAAAGATTGCTCCCTCTTTAGCCCACTCTCATTTAAAATGCATGAAATTGTACAAAACATTGATGTTTATTGATCGTTCTAGAAGTATGAACGACGGGCTACGTGTCACGTTTGTTTGGTAATAATAACAAACGACGGACTACGTGTCACGTTTGTTATTTAAAATGCATGAAATTGTACAAAACATTGATGTTTATTGATCGTTCTAGAAGTATGAACGACGGACTACGAGTCACGCTTGTTTGGTAATAATAACAAACGACGGACTACGTGTCATGTTTGTTGTGCCAAATAATTCCCGAGTGCTAATTCCGGCGATTCATCTCTGGTGGTTCCATTGTCCCATCACGCGATTGAACCTGGCGTTGTTGTCCTCGTCGGTAGCACCACTTCCAAGGTATGGCTTCTGCCTACGTGGACGTGGACGATGCCGATCGAAAGGTATGGCCTCTGCCTATGTGAACGTGGGCGGACGTGGATGATCGGAAGATTACGACATTTAAATTTTAAAATTTAAATAGAGGAAAGTGATACCGCGTGGATTTAAATTTTGAAAATTGATACCGCGCCATTAGCGCCTCCGGGGACCACACTCATTCTTCATTTCTGAATTTTTCAAAATTTCCCAAACTATCTCTGTCGGATTCCCTCTTCTATGGTTGGAGCATGGCAGATGGAGTAGGGAGCAGGTTTACCTGCTTGGACGCGGATCTTCTACTCCGGAAGTGGCCGATTTCAAAGGCCCCGTAGAGATCAAGATGACCAAAGACGGTCGCAGCCGAGGGCTTTTCGGCAAACAAGAAATAATCACCGGGCAACTTTTTCGGTTAAGCAACGCTGTTGCTGTTGCTTAAGAGGACAACTCGACCGGGATCAATGTGTGGACCACTGGGGAAACATGAATCTACCATCAGCAGAAGATCTTGTTGCCGCCATAGTCAGTGCTGCCAGGAAATTGCAGAGATTGCTCTAGCAGCTTTATAGTTTAGTTTAGACGAGTACTATGCACCTCGTAGCCTGGATGTTCCAGCCATTGATCTGTTTAAGACCGAGGGCGCTCTAGCCAAGAAGGAATGGCCTCGGATTTGATTTCAGGTAGTCCTTTTTTAATTTATGAGTAGGGTTGAGATCATTATATTCGATTTTTCGTCTTCGGCATATATTATTTTTGCACAACACAACTTGGTTTTCTCGGGGACTTGGTTCTTTCACTGGAACTAGATCTGTGAACATGCAGGCAGTATCAGCTAAAATGTCGCGCGCACGAGCCTGTGCTACCCAACGGACAGGTTTTTCTGCATAATTGAATCGATTTACTTTACATAAATGTAATTGTATTCGTCAGGACAGCATAGGAACTCAGAAGCGTTGTTGGACAACCTGGAGTGGGTTGTTGTTCAGACAATTAAGAGTGTTTTTTGAACTGTGTTTTTATGGGGGATGTTCTTGCCTTATTATAAGATAAGTTGTAAAATTTTGGTACTTATAAATTTGTGTGAATGTGCAGTGCTTTTGTGTTTTTCGAACTATTCTCATGTGAAAATTCAAAAAAGTAATGCCTTCAATGCTTTTGTGTTTTTCGAACTACTCTCATGTGAAAAAAGTAATGCCTTCAATACTCTCATGTGAAAATTGAGGTTAATAGTGCATTTTGAATGAATAAAGAATCTTGTATCAATTGACACGCATCATAAAATTTTATGAACGTTGCAAAGATTTAAGAAATCAAAGAACACATACACTTTAACATGTTCAAATCTACAGAAGAACAGTCAATATTTTATACGTTAAAGAGCATAGGTACTTTGACATAGCTTATATGTTCCTTTACCTACCAAGCTCATTCATAGAAATTAAAAATTAATTAATTAAGAATTTACATGTTAAATGTTTTTACTTCATACTTAGTTTTTTATGAAAGTGATAATTTCAATTATGTTTTTTTAGCTATGCAATCTTATCCATAGAAATTAAAAACTCAATAAAGTAGTGTAAAAGAAAGTTTTTTAAATTAATATTGTTGTTAGTTTTATGAAAGTGATAATTTCAATTATATTTTTTTAGCTATGCAAAATATATATATATATATATATATATATATATATATATATATATATATATATATAATAATTAACTTAATATATTTATATTAAATATAATTGATGTATAGTAATGAGTGTTATTAGTACTTTCTTTTTAAATAATGATGTAAATGATTGTATATTAACCAACATTACTTATGTTAAATTTTAATGTTAATTTATGTCACATCAAATTAAGTTATCTTATGATGGGTTAAAAGTTAATAGTTTAACTTATTAACCAACAATTTTAAAAATGATACAAAACCTAAAACCAAATATAAACAAACAAGCTAATAATATTATCAAACAAACAAAAAATTATTGAAATAATATCATCACATATAATTTAAATATTTAAAAAAAAATCATTATACATTTAAGCCAAATTTGAGTATTGGTGGAGCTTACTATCTAACAAATTTTATAATTTTTTTTATGACTCATGAACTAAATCTAAGCTAAGATCAACAACTTAGTAATCATTAACAAACCAACTTATTGAAATGATATTCCAAGATAAATTTGTAATCACTAAAAATACAATTTATTGAAAAAAATGTTGTAACATATGGATTTAAATATTTCAAAGAACTTCATGACACATTTTGTTTTCCAAAACATATCACCTGATAGCATTCCATGGGTACTACCATTTTGCAATTTTGTAAGCTCCAATGTTAGAACTATTCTAAGTCATTTTGTAAATTTAAACAAATCTTATAAGAGTAATTCATTCGAAAGCATCCTTGAATAAAACAATATAGGTCTTAAGTGTTGGGACGAGGTAACTTAAAGGTGATCCTATCTCATAGTTTTCCAATTTAAGATTCCAGGTTAAGATGGGTAGTTTTCCAATTTCAATTTCCAAATTAAGATGAGTAGTTTTCCAATTTAAGCTTTCAAGTTAAGACGAGAAGTAGTTTTTACTATATTATGAAAATTTATTTCATTTTGTAAACAATGTAAAAGAAAAATAAAAATAAAAATTGCAATTTTAATTATATTTAAAATGAAATTTAAATTCTTTAGGTGTTGAAGGAACAATACAAATAAAAGTAAGTACATATTCTACTTACAAGATTCTATTGGCAATGTATGTACCATGGAAATGTAATTTCAAGTAAATTATGAATCTCATTTATGTGATAAGTGAAAAATAATTACAAAAAGAAAACAACATCTAATTTTTTTTCATAATTTTTAACAACTATAAGTTCTAACCAAAACCTTATCAAACTCAAAATTTGATACTAAAACTTCATCCACGTGTGCTCTCCCTGTGACTATTTCAAAAGATCCTAATGAGATCAAATTATAATATATTTAATTCATAGCATAAAGGGATATGAATATTTAAGTCAAGGTTCCAAGTTACTGTAAATATTATATATTATGACATATTTCTAAAAACACAGGATAATTGATAGTACTATATGTGTTTGCATATTAGTTTTTAGAATTGATGAGTGTTCTAGAGTATTCTTCACTATTTGTTCAGAGCTTTTTCTATTAGGTTAAATTTTAGATTGTTTCATTGAAGATTTATATGGAAATAATTTACTTAGAAGAAAACCATTCTTTTATAGGGATCTCCACATCACATAAAAATAGATTTTTTTTCAAATTATTATAGCATGCATCCAATTTGTTTTATATTGATCTCTGTAAGGTCTTTAGCTAGAAGGGCGCGGAGACACTCGCCCAAGTCCTCAAGGAGATTGAATTTGGGGTTTCTTCGCCACCCAAGAGTCACACTAGTTGGGAAAGTGGGCGACTTGGGCATGGGAATGCGCCAAGGGGATTGCCCAAGCATGGGGCAGAAGTAACCAAGAGAAGGGGCGCACCAAAGAGGTTGGGGCACATCGACATCAGGAGCGCACCAAGGTTGGGATGTTCCGAATGATGGGCGAAGAGGTTCATTTTGGTGCATCGAGTCTATGAAGGGGCATGACTATTCATTTGGGTGTGATGTTTCAGGAAGGGGTGCGACACACCGAAAGGGCATGATGATTCACGATGGTGACCTTCGGATTCCATACAAGAGAACAAGGACACACAACCAAGGTAGGTGTATTGGCACAACAAGGAGATAAAGATTATCTCTGTGATTCTAAGGTAGACTTGGACGAAGAGGGGCAAGCTCCCTCAAGGATCCATGTCGCTCCACATGGGAGGAATTGTACTACATTAAGGTGATTTTGTAGACATATTTGGGGCAACCTCCTTTTGGGATGAATTGGGGAAGTCTTATTGCAGGTTTGAGTGAGGAAGCTATGAGACAGAACTGCAGGTCTATGAGAAGTCTTGTGACAGAAAAAAGATGGTGAGTCTCTGGTGGAGGCATGATTGGGATGGGTCACAGGAGTTGCAAATTTATTGCGACAGACGAATCTTGGTGTGATGAATCTGTGTATGAGTGTCTTGGTGAGGTGAGGTGATTCATGTGACTCTGCCCAAGTTGTAAATTGAGCCAATAGTGATCATATTGTACCTTTTTCATAATAATAAGACTTAGCAGATTTCATGAACATTTTGTGTGGATTTCACTATATTTGTGTGTCTCTTGTTTGTTTCACAAGTGTTCTATCTGTTTCATTGATGTATGCTTAAATGACTAAGTGTTAATACTATTAAAAAATGTCTAAGTATACAAGATAGTTGCACTAGATTAGGAGTGTGACTCACCTGTAGCCTAGAACAGAGTATGGGTATGCTCTAGGTGAAGAGGCATAGCCTGGATGAAGTATCCTTGGTGTTTCCAACAAACCAATTGAGAAATGTCATGATGTCGCACACCCTCAAGAGGTGTACGATTGCAAGATTCGGGTAGGAACATTGTCGGGACATGACAAATGGTATCAAACCTTGTTCATTGTGGATTTTGAGGAAGGGTTGGTGATATATTCATCAATATAGCGACGATAGATGGTATCAAAGCTTGAAACACTCTCTACTAAAGTGGTGGTGACAGTGGTGATAGGGAGAAAAAATAAGACAATTTGTTGCGAAGATAGTTTGGTGGGAATTTTCATAGACTTGGTGAACAATTTGGTGGAGCGAACTAGTTCATCACAGAGACTTTGCATCAGACTTATGACAGATGTTTTGGTTGACTGTGCAGTGGAAGGTTGATATGGGCGTATATATTTTATAGACTGTGAGTAGATTTTTTGGTGAAACGAAGCACTTGGACAAGGTGGGCGATCGTAGCACTCATCTCAGAGTTCATCACAGAACTTGTCGCAGAGTTGATCACAAAGACAGTCTAGGCATATACTTGGATGGTTTGATTTGCGATGGAATTAAGTGTGAGACCTATTGTGCACACCTTGAAGAGACCAGGCGCATAGTTTTTTGGGTGAACCGAGAACTTGGGTAGGGCAGATGAATGTAGGACTTGTCACGGGACTTATAATAGATATAACTGCATAAGTGATCACAGAGGGTGATCGTGGAAGTGATCAAGAAGAGGAGCAGTTTTGGGTTGTATCATGTGGAAACACTTGGTTGAGTTAAATGAATTGAGGTGACCTAGAGAAGCTTCACATCAAGGAATTTGGTTGGGAACATTTTCATCATGACATATTTGTGTCGTGCATCGTCGAGAACAATAGTTGAGTTGAGTTGGGTTGTTGGATGAGTGGGTCGACCATGGCCTTCAGATGAGGTATCTCTTTGAAAATTTATGAGTGGGTCGACCATAGCCACTTCCATAATTGCGTCTTTCGTATATGGGTACTTTTGTATATGCGCATATACGGATGATGCATATAAATGCGCGTATAAATGTGAATTTACGGATGACAACTTCCTTAAATGCACATATCTGGAAGCACACATATACAGAAGATGCATATGGATTACCGTAAATTTCTTTCGTATATGCACCTTCCGTATATGTGCGCTTCTGTATATGCGCATATACGGACGACACATATAAATGCACCTATAAATGTGCATTTATGAATGACAATTTCCTTAAATGCGTATATATGGAAGCATGCATATACAAAAGATGCATTTGAATTATCGTAAATTTCTTCTGTATATGCACCTTTCGTATATGCGTTGTTTGTATATGCACCTTTCGTATATGCGCATATATGGACGACACATATACAGACAACGAATTCTGCAAATGCGCATATACGGACGACACATATATGGAAGCTGGCAACTTCCATAATGGTGTCTTTAATATATGGAAGCTGGTCACTTTCATAATGGTGTCTTTCATATATGCACCTTCTGTATATGCACGCTTCCATATATGCACATATACGGACGATGCATATATGGACAAACAGATGAAGCATACACGAACGACGCATATATAGACGATAGCTTCTGTAAATGCGCATATACAGATGATGGCTTCCGAAAATGCGCATAGATGGGCTATGCATATACAGAAGTTGGCCACTTCCATAACGATGTCTTCTATATATGCGCGCTTCCGTATATGCGCATATACGGATGACGCATATAAATGCGCGTATATATGTGCATTTATGGACGACAACTTCCTTAAATGGGCATATATAGAAGCACACATATATGGAAGATGCATTTGGATTACCGTAAATTTCTTCCGTATATGCGCATATACGGACAACGCATATATAGACGATGGCTTTCGTAAATGTGCATATACGAATGATGCATATACGGAAGCTGGCCACTTCCATAATGTCATCTTTTGTATATGCGTTCTTCCTTATATGCGCATATACGGACAATGACTTCTGTAAATGCGCATATACAGACTGCGCATATATGGAAGCTGGCCACTTCCATAATGGTGCCTACCTTATATGCATGTCTTCTGTATATGCATGGTTCTGTATATAAAAATGTGCATATGTAGAAGCAACTTTTGTAAATGCACATATACGAACAACACATATATGGAAGTTGGCCACTTCCATAATGGAGTCTTCTGTATATGTGTGCTTCTGTATAAGCGCATATACAAACGACGCATATAAATGTACATTTACGGATGACAACTTCCTTAAATGCACATATATGTAAGCACACATATATGGAAGATGCATTTGTATTACTGTAAATTTCTTCCGTATATGCGTCATCCATATATGCATGCTTTTGTATATGCACGCTTTCGTATATGCGCATATACGAATGATGGATTCCCTAAATGAGCATATATAGATGATGCATATACAAAAGCTAGCCACTTCCATAATCACGTCTTTCGTATAATATGCGTGCTTCTGTATATACGCATATACGGATGATGCATATAAATGTGCGTATAAATGTGCATTTACGGACGACAACTTCTTTAAATGCACATATCTGGAAGAACGCATATACAGAAGATGCATTTGGATTGCCGTAAATTTCTTTCGTATATGCGTTATCCGTATATGTGCGCTTTCATATATGCACATATACGGACGATGACTTACGTAAATGCACATATACGGATGAGGCATATACGAAAGCTGACCACTTCCATAATGACATATTCCATATATGCACGCTTCTGTATATGCGCATATATGGATGACACATATAAATGAATGTATAAATGTGCATTTATGGACGACAACTTCCTTAAATGCGCATAAATGGAAGCACACATATACAAAAGATGCATTTGGATTACTGTGAACTTCTTCTGTATATGCACCTTCCGTATATATAGAAGAGAGCTTCCGTATATGTGCATTTTGGCTTTTGTATATGTGCATTTACGGAAGCCAAAATGTGCATATACGGAAGAGAGATATGCACATTTTGGCTTCTGTAAATGCGCATATATGGAAGAGAGCTTTCATATATGTGCATTTTGGCTTCTGTATATGCGCATTTAAGGAATCCAAAATGCGCATATACGGAAGCTCTATATATGGAAGAGAGCTTCTGTATATGCGCATTTTGGCTTCTGTAAATGCGCATATAAGGAAGGAAAAACGCACATATATGAAAGCTCTCTTCCGTATATGTGCATTTACAGAAGGAAAAAATGCGCATATACAAAAGCCAAAATGTGCATCTACGAAAGAAAAAAATGCGCATATATAGAAGCCAAAATACGCATATACGGAAGAGATCTTTCGTATATGTGCATTTTGGCTTCTGTATATGGACATTTACGAAAGCCAAAATGCGCATATACAGAAGCTCTCTTCCATATATAGAGCTTCCGTATATGCGCATTTTGGCTTCCTTAAATGCACATATACAGAAGCCAAAATGCACATATATGAAAGCTCTCTTCCGTATATGCGCATTTACAGAAGTCAAAATGTGCATATCTCTCTTCCGTATATGCACATTTTGGCTTCCGTAAATGCACATATACAAAAGCCAAAATGCACATATACGGAAGCTCTCTTCTATATATACGGAAGGTGTATATACAGAAGAAGTTCACAGTAATCCAAATGCATCTTCTATATATATGTGCTTCCATATATGCACATTTAAGGAAGTTGTCGTCCATAAATGCACATTTATACATTCGTTCATATGCGTCATCCATATATACGCCATATACAGAAGCGCACATATATGGAATGCGCATATACGGAAGCTCTCTTACGAATTTTCTGAGTATATAGACTCAGTCTTTGAATTTTGTGGAGGATGCATGGTTGAGCAAGGCTCCCGATTGTAAAGTTTTGATGAAGTGTTGGTCGCTCTGGTTAATGTACACGGAATTTGAGATTTCTTACTTTATGGATGTCAACTTCTTTTCCATCTCCTTGTTTACTATGTTAGAACAACTCAGAATTGGAGGATCTAGTCGAGTTGTAGCTGTTATAGGATGATGTAGGTTGGATCACTGTAACAGTTGCATTGTTTCTAATCGGTTCCTGTGATTTTCTCAGCGCTGAAGCGACTTGGAATTTAAGGATTCAGTCGAGTCACCCCTTAGCTCCTTGAAGCTCTAGACCAAGAGGATATTAGCTTCTGAGTTTTTCACCCTCAAGCCTCCGAAGGCCTGTCGCCCGAGGCAGTCTTGCTCGCCCTTCTCACAAGTCTTCCGTCTACCACCCTTTAATCCTCTTACTGATGGAAGTTGGATCAAGACCTCCCTTGCTTTCTACATACCAGGCCCGGTTTCTTGAGTTAAAGCTATATCTTCTTGAGTCCTTACCCATCCGATCACCCCATTAAACAAATCGTGACATAAAACTGATGGGCATTGGGCTCTGCTCCTGCAAGCAATCCAGGAGTGACTTTTGACGCTAACAGGGACCACATGGTTGACAGGTGGCGTATCAACAAGCGCCCAGAGAAAGGTGGGAACAGGTGATAGGTGATGGACACATGTCACCTGGGAAGGAGTAAACCCATTGTTGACTTATCATATATCCGGAACTCGTGAAGGAGGAGCATGAGGGATCAACACTCCAACTCGGGAAGTCACGAGATGCGAGTAACGCTAGTATTTAGCCTAGGAAGTGAGTAATCGGCGGTGGACATGTGTCACACTGGGAAAGAGTCAACCCACTGATTGACTTATCGTGGCTTGGGGTTTCGCAGGATGAAGAAGTTGCACCTTGATTGCTAAGGCCGCGAAACGCCGAGAGCCGAGGTCTCATGCGACAGGCGGTGGTGACACAGCTCGTGAGCAGAGTATAGCGGGGTTGACAATTGGTGTGTGTGCATCACTTTGGCATAGTCCACACAACATTGACCTCTCGCATCTCAGGGATTCGCGAAGGAGGAGAACGAGAGCTCAACACCTCAACTGGCGAGGCTACGAGTGGTGCTAGTGTTTGGGCTAGTCTAGGGTTACATGTAGTAGATGCTAGTGAGGAGGGAGCCATACCCATATAGTATCTCGGGTATCGGTGTTTGGACAAAGGGGAGTCGAGAGTCTTGATTCCTGACTCACGAGTTGCGAAAGGCGCTTGCATTAAGGACAGCTTGTGATTGTTTGGAGGAGGACAAGGGAAGAGAGGGTATGCGCTAGGCCCCATAGAAGTCTTGAGGATTCTGTTCCTCGAAGAAAAAGATGAAAAAATCTAACTTGCTATAGCGGGTGTGTGACACTTATACATGACCATTTAATGTTAAGTTTTGATAGGTGATATATTGTCTATTTTATCTTTTAGTGTATTCCTTATGTCGATGGCTATGATTTATAACCAACACAATTTATGATTTAGACTTAATTTACCCTATATCTCTCAAATTATGATGTTAAGATAAGGATATATAACCCTTTTAAGGAAATGATTGGGAAAACACAAACATAATCTCTAAAATAAAGCATTGAAATCCTTATGCACAAACAAATAAAACCATTCTACCTTCAATTTAAGAAAATTCAAAGCTTCAAAAAATATATATTTTAAAAAAATAAACACAATGTGATTCATACCTAAAACCTCAATTACGATGGCAACAAAACCAAGAATAAGCCAAAAATTTATTACAAATCCTTTGTTTTGTTGTCATCATAATCAAGGTCTTGGATACAAATTACATTGCACTTATGTTTTAAAAATACTTTCCGCTACGACTTTGAATTTTCTCAAATTAAAAATAAAATCATTTTATTTATTTTTGCATAAGGTTTTGAAAGCTTCATTTTAAAGTTTATACTCATGTTTCCCCAATCATTTCTTCAAAAATGTTATATATCTTTATCTTAACATAATTTGAGAGATAAAGAACAAATTAAGCGTAAATTGCAAATTGTGCTTCGACAAAATTGTTGCATTGTGTAATCTTGCATCACACCAAAATATTCATCCAAATCTTCAGATAGCTTCTTGTCTAAATTCTAGTTGTATATTTCTTTTCCTTTCTTTAACTAACATACCCCTGAAGCTGGGGAAAGGAAACAACAAAGTGAATTGGCATGGTTACTTTGTTTAAAAACCATGAGATTTTATTTTTGGGAGGATTTAAAGCGATGTAGCCACAAGTAGTGAATGGTCAAAGTTTTGGACTAGTGATTTATATCCCCATTCTTAGTTGCAGGTACATCTAATGCATCTAATGAAGCATATACAACCTTGTGTGAAATTGGGTGAATCAATAGATTTGGACATGCAACGACAAAAGAAACAAATTGATCATGAGAACGAGGAAAGTCATAGGTATTGAAAAATGTTCCTAAAAAGTAGAAAAAGGCTAGGAAAAGATTTTTACTTGTAATCTTTTTCTATTGAGTTGCTTAATAGCTACGTCAACTTTGGCATGAGGATTTTCAAGGTTCCTGATAAAACCTGTGTACACAGACCCAAATCCTATGGGTGTCTATAGTCCATTGTAATCACTCAAAACTCACTAAAAACATCATGCCACAACTCCTACAACAATTCCAACCACCCATCTCCCTTCCCCATCAGTGTGCACAACCCAAGGGATGATATTTCCTACTTTGCACAGATCGGATAGGAATCTCTCTACTGGGGGCTCCAAGAAATCCAACTTCAATAGGAGTCCTCACACAACAACATCACTTGCTATTGGGTAAATTTTCTCAATAAAGAATCACACACATGCATAAAAACTCATTTTTTAACATAATTTTCAGCTTCAACATGTTGTCTTGAATACCCACTATGGGTGGCCACTCTTTCCCCACACTCAACTCTAGTTTTTCTCACCTCTTGTTAAATGTAAAAAAAATTCTTGTTTCCTACTCGAATTTCCTTTTTTCCCATGCTTGCTTGACTCTTACTTCCCCCCTAAAGATGATTACACTCAACCCCTATTGTCCTAAATGAGTGGAATGATTTCCTCACTTGACCTCTTACATGAATTCAATGATTTGAGTGCTTACTAAGTCAAAGGGATAATGGATAAATGAAAAATTGATTAATGAATATGGCTTAAGACTCGATGCATATGAAAACCTCTCAAAACTTCCATTAAGCCCCCTCTCTTGTGGAATCATATCCCCCCCATTTCTTTGGTCCTTACCCATCTATAGGAAACATCGTATTTTGTTTTATTATTTTTAATGTACAATGTTTACATATTACATCACTTGGCCCATAACCATTCATAATACTTACAAATATAATGCTGCATGGGGATCACAACTGGGGTGTTACACCATTCTTATCCCTAGATTCCTAGAATCTTTCTATAGGACTGAAGTCCTATGATTCTACCCACAACTATATCTAGGGATTCAAGGCCCCTATTTAGTGTTGAAAACCTCCTACTGTCACTAATATCCCCACTAAGACACTAGGGATAGCCTTGGGAGTTCATGAGTGATGGTTCAAAGCTTCCCTTAGGGCATAAGGCTCAAGTTTAATCCCCTTACATTATCTAGAACCCCTAGACCCATACATATGACTCAAAACCTACTAATGTAGTTGATGTCCCCACTCAGAGGTAAAGTATACCCCCTATATGTCATATGTAGTGGTTTGAGGTGTTGTTATTAACCCTCGATGCCAAAAATATTCCATTAAGTCCCAAGTCTTGGGTTTCCTCCCCTAAATATGTCAATGGATTTGAAACCCATGTATACTTCTTAAAACCTTCTAATGGCACTGATATGCCACTCTTAGCCCAAGGATACCTTCAAGAGATCTTATGTGATGGTTTGAGGTATCTTTCTTGATCCTATATGCATAGAGGATTCATGTAAGGTCCAAGGCCCAATTTTCCTCCCTTAATCATGTCTATGGCCATGAGGTCGACACCTAGTGATATTTCCTCCCAATTCGCCCCTATCCCTATTCTAAGGTCAAGTATCCTCTTGAGAGGTCAGATGTGTTGGTTCAAAGAATCATTCTTGGTTATGGATTCCTAGAAGCTTCATTTACTGCTTACGATCTATGGTTTTTCCTTCAAACATGTCGAGGGCCCCTATGTCTATTTGCAGTGATCAAAACTTAGTTATGGTGTCAATTTCCATGCATAAAAGTTAAGAATACCCATC
>JASDQU010710411.1:0-18336 GCA_032191745.1 Picea mariana
TTTTCTCCCGATTTGGGTTTCCACGTAAAACACTGGTGTACTGTTCATGTGTGTGATTGTTTATTTATTACTGCTCATTTTTGGATAATAATTCTACATTGATATAACATTTGAAGAAAAAGGATTATAATTACATTATTACTGATTCACCCCCCCTCTCAGTAATCCAACACTATGGCCTTGGACTTTCTAGCTTGATGCTTGTATTTCTTCATCCGCTCCTGCATTTTGTGTACCCATTTCCTTAGTTTCCTGATCTCCATCTTAAGCCGCATTGTCTCTTTAAACTGTAACAGATGTTTTTTTTTGACTGGGAGTCTTACGACCTTCTCGCCTGGCTCTTCCATTGGCTCATTCGTCGGGACCGCTTTGCTTGGTACCTCCTCTTTGCCTACAACTATTTCCTCTTGTTGCACGCTCATCGCGATCGGTGGTGCCCTTGTGAGATGCTCTCCTGCTAATGTGTTTGTTTGAGTATCATCCACCCCACATGGTTGTGGCTTTTGTGATAGAATTGGAGGAATGGCGAGATCTTCTTCTATGTGCCGAAGGGAATGAGTTCACCTTGATCCTCTTGGAATAAAGGAGAAAAAGGAGAACTGGCAGGGATCTTCAATATCTAGCCTTGAGGTCGACACTGGTTCTTATGGTTCAGCGCCAACCTCATGCCCTAGTTCTCCCAACACTTCTTCCATGAGCTCTATGGTCGGGGTGGTCACAACCTCTTCTTCAATCTGGTTACCCTCAATCACAATATCATCCAATTCACCTGCTCCTGTCTATTGTGACCCTACTTCTGTGGTTATCATGCTATCAAATTGCTCTGCTAGTTCCACAGGCGAGGCTGGTTCTTATGGGACAACCTCAACCGTGGTACTAGTGGGCCTTTCTGTGTCAACTTCTGCATCTTCCATTGGTTCCATGGTTTCAACTTTCTCTTGGGGAGCAACCTCTTCTTCAAATGCTTCAAATTCCATCTCCATCTCTTCCGGTTCCTCCTGGTCAACATAGTCATCTTCTCCCGCATTTTCCTCCTCTGTGGCTTCTGGTTCATCTTCCCTATCAGCCACAATGGCTGCTACTTCTTCCTCTGTGGAATCCTGAAATAGTTCCCATGGGATCGAGATTCATCTGATGGCATTCATTACTAATAGCTGAACCAACCCATGGTGGGTGATGACCGCCAAAACTTGTCGTGACTCCTGAGCTGAATGTGCCATTAGGTGAAGGCTTCTCAATAAGAGATAAGGCTTATTCAGTGAGAAAGCCTCTACTTGGGGAAATCGTAGGTGAGTTAGTATTCGGAGATGGTATTTGAATATGGTGGAGTATCTCCTCTTGCAAGTCATATATCTCATGACAAACTCTGCTACTTCTTTCCATGGATGCGGCAATGAATTTCGGTCGTATCCTTGAACCTTCTGCACGATGCTTTCTCCTGCCTGTAAAAGGGCTTCGAGAAACTCCGTAAGGACAGACCTTCTTGAAAACCATCACTATCCATTTTGAGGGAGTCCACTGACTTCTATGATGGCTTCCTCTGTCACAGGAATTTCAATTTTGCGGACCCAAGAGCTTCCTTCTCTCAGGTTGAGTGCAAACTCTGCCGCAATTTCTTTGTTTGACCCTTTTAACCTGTCAAAATAAACATTCCAACCCACATTCTCAAAGACCTGCCATACCTCCTGATTGTTCCAAACTCTCATTGTGTCTTCAGGCTCATGCCACACAGATCGTCCACCCATTGCTGCAGAGGCGGAGTCAACATGACGAATGCAGTTAGCTAGTAGGGGAAAATGACAGGGCTCCAAACGATTGGCAACTGAAATAACGTCATATCACTTTTGGGAACAATGGATGAAACAATGCTGGTATGTTTGAAAATGATGACAGATTGTGGTGGTACTATCAGAAATTTAATTCATCATGTTGGGGAGGTGACTGATTATGACTCTGTATGTACGAGTACGCATTTCAACATATCAAGTTATGATTATGGAGTACCGAAATCATTGGATTCTGTTTGGTGAGCATCATGTGTCATAAATGCTTTTTCATGGTATTTCATCGTTTATTATGACGGCTCCCCCCCCCAACTTAATTACGATCGTCCATGACACGTTTTGATGTCTTTTTGGAATATTTTAATTAAATCCATAAAATTCGGCGGAGACGTACCTGGGAACCTACATTTTGGTGGAGTAACAACCAAATGTTTGATGGAGTAGTCGGTAACAGGGCATAACAACAACAAGGAGTAACAACAACATTGAATAATGAGAAATGATGGAGTAACGATGACAACGGAGTAGCGACATTTATGGAGTAACAACGTCGGTGGAGTAATGACAGTTGCGGAGAAACAACACCAACAGAGTAACAACAGTTGTGGAGTAACAACATTGGCGAAGTAACGACAGTTGAAGAGTAATAACATCGGTGAAGTAATGATAGTTGAGGAGTAACAACAGTTACGGAGTAACAACACCAGTGGAGTAACGACAGTTGCGAAGTAACAACATTGGCGAAGTAACGACAATTGGAGAGTAACAACATCGGGGAAGTAACGAAAGTTGAGGAGTAACAACACTTAGTGGAGTAACAATGCACACCAATGGAGTAACAACACTTAGTGGATTAACAACACACACCAGTGGAGTAACAACACCGAGTGTTACATTTCTCCTGGCCATATTCCTTTGTTATTCCTACAAAATACAAACAAGTAAGAAATAACAATATTATTATTATTATTATTTTTTTTTGGAATTTTTTTTAAGGCAGAGTGAGAGTGTCCTTCATTCCAACAACCATTAAATCAAATGAGTCAGAAAGGTGTTTGACAAAGGCATTTCTAGAGGTTGGACGGTGGTATAGTTTTAGACGGTGTTCGTTTACTAAGAACGAGATATAATTCTCATCTATTGTAATTAATCTAACCGTTCCATTGTCGAACAGTTCACTTGGTATGGCCCCATATAGTGAGTGAAAATATTTCCTTTGAAATCCTTAAATCAGGAATCGTAAAGTAATGCCCAATCTCCCACATGAAACACCTTACTTTTGATAAATTTATCATGCTATTTCATTCTCTATTGTTGAACAATAGTGGTCTTCTGGACAACTACTAACTGAATCTCATGCAACTCATTCAGCTGTTCCAGTCGGTGTTTCTGTGCTTTTGATGGGTCCAGGCCTACTTCTAGAGTTGTTCTGAGTGTACTGATCTCAAATTCCACTGGAAACAAGGGGAATTTCCCATAGAATAATTCAAATGGTGAAAACCCAGTTGTGTTCACCATGTTGTTCTTTATGCCCATAAAGCTTTTGGAAATTTCTGTGCCCAGTCCTAGCGATGACTTGCTACTGTCTTTGTCAAGATATTTTCCAATACCTTGTTTGTGCTTTCTACTTGCCCGTTCGCCTGGGGGTGATAGGAGGTTGTCACTCTATGTTTGACTCCATATTTTTTCATCATCTTTCCTATCATGTGAGATGTGAACTGTGATCCTCCATCCAACACAATTTCCCTTGGAGTACCATATCGAGAAAAGATTTCTTCAAAAAGAAAGTCTGCCACTACTTGTTCTGTTTCTCTTGTGACCACTCTGGCTTCCACCCATTTAGTTACATAATCAGTGTAGACCAGGATGTAATATTTCTGATGAGAAGGTGGGTTGAAGGGTCCAAAAAAATCAATGGCCCATTTATCAAATGGTTCAAGAACTATCTGGGGCTGTAGAGGCATTTCATCTTCTTTCCCAGGTTGTCCCATCCATTGGCATCTATCACACCTTCATACATAATCCCAAGCATCATGAAAGATGGAGGGCCAGTAATATCCCATTTGCAACACTTTATGACCTGTTCTTTTATTTGCAAAATGTCCTCCACAGGGTCCATCATGTGTAGCCTTCAATATCTCATAGATATTATCTTCTACCACACAACGCCGAATCTGTTGGTTAGCCCCTATATGAAAGAGATATCCTGCCATCCATGAATATCGAATACTCTGGTGAATAGTCTTCCTTTGCTCCTTATATGACAGATGATGAGGAACCTTCCCTGAAGCAAGATAATTAGCAATATCTACATACCACGGAGTGTTAGCAGATACTGCAAAAAAATGTTCATCTGGAAAATTATCTTCAATTGGTGTATCCTTACCCTCATGTTCTATCCTAGATAAGAAATCTACAACCACATTGTCCTTCCCTGGTTTATCTACTATACTGATATCAAATTCCTATAGTAGCAAGAGCCATCTTGTGATACGACCAGGGGTAACAGGTTTATTCATTAAATACATGATAGCTGCATGATCAGTATGCACAAAGGTAGGATACCCAGTAATGTAGTGCCAAAATTTATTGATTGCGTAAATGACAGCAAAAAACTCTTTCTCGGTCACTGTGTAGTTTAATTCAATAGGATCCAAATTCTTACTAACATAGTAAACTGTGTATGGTATTTTGTCCTCTTGCTGTCCTAATACTGCACCAACCGCTGTTTGGGAAGCATCCATATGAATATGGAAAGGTAATTCCCAGTCTGACCCTCTAAGGATTGGAGCGCTATAGACCAATGCCTTAATTCTTGTAAAGGCTGCATCACAATCCTCTGTCCACACAAAATCTGAATCTTTTGTTAGCAATTGAAAAAGTGGATGTGCTACTTTAGCAAAATTTTCTATAAAATGCCTGTAATAACCAACACAACCAATAAAGCTGCGTATCTGTGTGGGCATTTTGGGTGTCGAGAAATGTTGAATTACCTTTGTCTTTACTGGGTCCATCCGAATTCCTTTAGCTGAGAGAAAATGTCCTAGAACAATTCCCTCTTCCATCATCATATGGCATTTTTTAGTACTCAGCGAGACACGCGCTTGTATACACCTTTCGAGAACTTTTTCTAAATTTTTCAGCCCTTCAAGAAATGAATCCCCATATGGAATAAATTCATCCATGTAGATTTCAACACTGTCATCTATCAAATCAGAGAAGATTCCCAACATTTCCCTCTGGAACGTTGCAGGAGCATTACATAGGCCAAAAGGAAGGACCCGGTATGCGAATGTTCCACAGGGGCATGTGAAAGTGGTTTTATACTGATCTTTAGGAGATATCTGGATCTGGTTATACCCACTAAACCCATCTAGAAAGGATTTTTTTTTTCCAGCCAATGTGTCCAGAACTTGATCAATAAATGGAAAAGGAAAATGATCTTTCTGCGTTGCCTTATTTAATTCTCGATAATCCACACATATTCACCATTTACCATTTTTCTTAGGGACCATTACTAATGGGGAGACCCATTGGCTATATGAGATGGGGTAAATAAAACCTACGTCTAGTAATTTCTGAAGTTCTTCTTTCACAACATTTTTCAATGTGGGGTTCATCCTTCTCTGAGGTTGTCTCACAAGACGACAATCCTCCTTAATGTATATATGATGGATACATGAATTAGTAGGGATCCCTTTCATATCTGTATAATCCCAGGTGAAGGCCTCTTTTTGTTTCTGAAGGACATCCACAAGTTGTTTCTTCTAGGATTCTGATAGGGTTGGATTAATATTCGGGGTTTTTCCAGGTTCTAGTTCTACTAGGACACTTTCACTAGGTGCATCAACAGGTAGCTCCTCTGATCCTTTTGCTGTTTCAATTGTTTCCTGAGTCTCACAGCTTAGGATAGATTCTAGGAATTGTTGATTTGTTTTGGAAACGAAGCAAGGATCATCCATAAAAGAGGTGGTTGCATCATCTTCCGATTCTATTTTCAACTGAAGGGCTTGTCCAATAGTGAGAACTGGCCTCAATTCCTCATTTTCTGTTTCAGACTCTTTCCTAGATAAAATTTTCTTGCTTCCTACTAGTTTTATGGATGGGTTTGGTTCTGCAGGTGGGTATAACACTAATTTCTTAATTTTGTGCCCATTGGAAATAACCATATGCCCTGATCAACACCCAATGTAAGCATCTGCAGTATCCATCCATGGTTTACCCAAAATCAAAGGATGGTCACCCACCAAAGATTGCGTCTGTAAGACCAGGAAATCTATGGGATAGTGCCATGAATCTACTGAAATTGTTACATCTTCCAACTTTCCTATAGGTTTGACTGTGGATTGGTCTACCAATTCCAATACTATAGGTGTATGTTTCAAGTTACAAAGACCTAATGCATGCATGTTTTCAGTGGTGATAACGTTGATGGCAAGACCCAGGTCTACCAGCACATTCAGAATCTATACCCCATTAATTTGTACTGTTAGAATTGGGTTCCCTGGATCTCCATACTTTTTAGACATTGACTTTCTCTTCATGAAATGTGATGATTTTCCCATAACATGAATGGTAAGGGGGTCTTTGGATTTGTTTGCAAGTTTCTTTGAACACTATTCCCTAAGAGTCTTTGCATATATTGACACATCCTTCATAGCTTGTAACAAGGGAATTTTGAAAAATAAGTTCTGCAATTCTCCTAATAAATCAAATTCATCTTGAAGGCTTGATTTACTCAAAGTTAGTCTCTCTGGGTAAGGTGGTTCAGATTGATGTTGTTTTACAGGAGGTGCCTAGTTTCTATCAGTTTGTTTTGGCTCTTTACTAATTGGTTCTGATTCCTTACCTTCACTATCAAGTTGTTCAATGGTAACTGGAGGAGGTTGAACATTAACTGTCCACCCTGATCGTAGATTAATTTCATACAACTCTGTAGCTTAAATGATTTATGAAGGTAGGTTAATAATGTTAGTTTGATGAGCTCCCTTTCTATTAGGATTTGGATTAGGTTGGATTGGGAGATGAGGATGGGTAGGTTGATTACCCGAAGGCACATTAGAGGGTAGTTGGAGTTGTTGTTGTGGCATCGATTGAGGAAACTTCCCAGGAGGGGATCCTTGCCAAGTTGGAGCCCATGGGGACCTTGAATTGGCTTGAGGGTTCCACTGCTGCCACGGTGGAAACTGGTCTTGTGGCCACATGGAAGGATAGGGCATGGACTGAGGATTCATATTAGAATTATTGAAATACTGAGATGAATCTGAGTACATACCTTGATTTCCCATTGGTGGTCGAGGTTGCCATGGATTTCTACACCCCATGAGGTACAGTTTCTCCATGTCTTTCCCCATTCCTTGAAATACTGCTTTCAGGCCTGGTAGGGAGGGGCATGAGCTTGTTGCATGATTTATCTCACAGATTGCACATTCCTCTATGGAGTTTAGTGGACATTCCCTCTTTGGATGCTTCTTTCTACACGTCGGGTAGAATATCGCCATAGTCCTGTCCAATTCCAACTGCTTCTGTTTTACTTGCAGCGTATCCATCTGTGCTGACAGGGTGCTGAGGATATCCATCCTCAGATTGTCTAGCAGGTTTTCGATTTCTTCTTTTGTAACACCTCCACCAGACCCTTTTACTGAGTGAATTCCTTGTCTGTTTCTTGCAAGTCCTCTTGAGCACTGAATGCGTAATTCACAGATACCTTCAAAGATTTCCTTAGAGATGTCTCCCTTTCCCACAATGTTCAATAGTTCCATTGAGTCCTCACAGAAAGATCGAAGGAGGATAATTTTTATAATTTCTTTATCTAGGTCAGAGTGACCCGACCTCTGTAAGGTGTACTTGAATCGTTCCATGCAATCTTCCAAACTCTTCTCTTCTTTTTGTGCGAACTTGAAAAGTTCCTCCTTAATGTTCTGGGATTTACAGTAGTCCTGGTATATTTCCAGAAAAGATGTCCACATATCATTCCATGTGGAAATAGAGCTTCCTCCAAGGCCCATGAACCATCACAGAGCCATTCCTTTTAATGTAGAAGGAATTTTTTTTAACTTTTGGTCCTCTGTCGTGTAGTCATACCCTCGGCACACTATGTCAAATTCGAATAGAAATGTGTCGAGATATTCTGAAACAAGCCCATGAAAGTTTGGTAAGGCTGCTAATGGAATAATCTTTGTGGGCGCACCAACTCCCAGGTCTCCGATTGGAAACTCGATAGTGGAGGTTGTGGGAGCCATAAATATCTTCCAATAATTGCTGGGCATTTCACCAGGCTCTGTAGGAGATGGTTGAGGCTTCCTTACACCTTGGATCCAAGTTGCTTTAGTATCACTTCCCCAGTCCCTTGGTGATGCAAATACTCCTTCGATCTCTTCTCCTGCATTCTGATGACTTGATCCCTCTGCTATAACCTCCTCTCTCTTGCTGGAGTGGTCTGACTCTGTTGAGGTTCTGCTTGTGACCTCTTCCCCCTCTGTTACCAGGATAAGATTTCCTTGGTCAGGTACGCTACTAGATGTTTCTTCAACTTCTGGAGGGACCTGTTGTGTTGTATCACCCAAGAATGTTGTAGACAACACTGGTTGATCTATTGATTTTCCCTCAGACTTCACTCTTCGTTCCCTTGGTCTCACGGCTGCACAAGATGATGTTTTTGATTCAACCTTTTCTATAATTTGTTGGATGTAGGTCTTTCTTCCCAAATCTGGTCCTCCATTCTTTGGGGCTTTCCCTCTACCCCTGTTATTCAGTTCTTTGTTCATAAAAATAGTAAATTGCCCAAAATTGTTAGAAAACTGTTTTGAGCTAGTTGGAAAAGGTGGGTGGCCACCGATATCCATATGGATCACCCAACCTCATGCTCATGATGTTTTTGTTTCAGCCTCATGTTTTTTTTGATGATGATGTATCTGCCTCATGTTGTTATTGATGATGATGTATCAATATCATGTTGTTGATGATGGTGTTTTATTAGCCTTGTGTTGCTATTGATGATATTGTACTAACCACATGCTACTAATGATGGTGTTGATGATATTGTTTCTTTAGCATTATGTTAATTGATATTGATGTAGATGATGATGATGATGCTATTCCAACTCCATGCTGAGAATGATGATATTATTGATGATGAGAAAAACATTTGATGATTTATAGATATTCCAGTCAATGTTCCAGATGCTAATGCTGTTGTTTCCCTTTCTCTCTCTTCCGATGATGTTGTATTGAATTATTTCAATAGAATACCCTTCTTGTTAAGGGGGAGTGTTGAAATATTGTAACTATGAAGAATATTCTAATTATAATTGAGTTATTTTTATATAGATCAAATCCACTTTTGTGGATTGATCATGTCGAGATTTGTGTAATACCAAATCCCCTTTTGTGGATTGGTCAAACCATAGTTATATGGTGTTATTTGTAAATTCGACCCCTAGGGATAATTAAAGTGGTTTTAACCATTAGTTGAAGAAGTTGGCCCTTCTTGGTGAAGAGACACAACCCTAATGCCTATCAACTAGTATAAATAAGAGAGGATGGCACATCATTCTCTTACTCATTCACTCAACAAGTGCACATATTTTGGAGGTAGTTGAAGTTGCAAGAAGAAGGAGAGAGAGGCACATTGCTCAGTCTTGGATATTCTCTAGTGTTTTGTTCTTTAGTCTTGGCATTGTATTGGCAATCTATATTAAGGAATTTTTTGTTGGGTTTTATCCCCCATAAGGGTTTCCCAGGATAAAATTTTGTGTACCTTGTGATTGTGTTTCTCTTAGTGATCCTTCTTATGCTATTATTTTCTAGTAAATTGAAAAGAAATTAATAGCAAATCTAAATTTAAGATCATAAATGAGATCTCTATCAATATTGAAGCAACTCATATCAATACTTAAGAAACTCATATCGAAGAGTTCTTTCACAAGATCATCTGTATCATTGAGGCTAATCATTTCTTCATCTTCGTGTGTAGGAGGAAGAAAAGTTTTATTGACCTGATCCTCATCAAGAAGGAGAAAATAAAATGATGCCTTGTCATGTTTTTCTTCATCAAGATTCTTATTTCTCTTCATGGGCATGCTCCTCTGTCACCTGTTCATTACACGAGCCTTAATTATTAATGAAATTTCTTCATGCGCCCTTTTTCAGAAATATCTATTGCATCCATGGGTTCCTCAAATACCTCTTGATTTCGAAAGTCACAGAATAAGGTGTCATCAATATATTCAAAAGGATTATCACTTATCATTTCCTCTTCTTTATGTGCAGGAGGAAGAAATTCCTAGAGGTCTTTATCAAATGGAAGGGTATATATGAGCACTTCTTCTTGATCAAATGTCTCATCTAGATTTTATTCATCAAGATCTTCTTCAAGCTTGTTTTCATGAGTATGTTCTTCGATCACTTCTTCATCTATTGTCTCATCATTGATCATAAAACATTCTTTGCAAAGAGCGTGTTTGAGATCTTGAAAAACATATTCCAAACTGAGTAGCTAGTTGATAATGCCCGAGAAATTATTCAATGAGCTTTGTAGAAGAAGGGATACTCTTCGGATTACATGAGTGTGCAAGTCAATCCTTTTGACTTGATTCGAGTGAAGACCCAAAAATTTTCATTAGCACATCTTCATGTATCATATTTAAGTTCGAAGCATACTTCATATAATTCATGACATGGGTGACCACTAGACTTGGGTCACCGTCAAATTTGGGGAAATTTATCCTCCATTCCATTGGACAATGGTTTGGATACCCGAGAATATATTGAACATAAAGGGAGGGATAAAACTTAGTGAAATCTCATGGTAAGTCCCATGAGGCCATTGTTCCATTACTTAAGGTAATACCTAAATGGAGTCACCAAATAAGCTAAAGGCTCACCAAAGGGTGGAAAAGGATAAGGGAAAAGTGGGTTATGGAAAGATGGAGTCGCCAGATGAGCACAACAAGAAAGGTGGAAAGGGAATGTCCCTTAGGTGGAATTGCCAGGTAAGATAAGGGAATGTTTTTGGGAAATATTTCCAAAGTTTCATTAGGGTTCATAAGAGGATTCAAAATCCTCCCCGACAACGGCACAAAAATGTTATCGCACAAGTTGTAGGTTGGGAAAATCTTGACCCAATTACAAATCAAATTCTATAACTAAGGGACACTACACCTAATGTCACCTCAATGTGGGTCCTACATTTGGGGGTGAATAAGGTCACTCCTAGGAGGTGATCCCAGAGACCCTAGGGGAAAGGAAAGGGGAAAGGAAAAGGTAGCGGAGAGGCCCCTAGAAATCAGTGTACTAAGTGGAAAAGAGGAAAAGGGAGATGCCTTGCTAACCAAGTAATGTTGCCCCAAAGGATGTGTTTCTTTGCCCGATGATTGTATCTACCTGAGACACAATAAAATCCAAATGCAAAGCAATATATCAAGTGAATCATCAAGTTAATATTTTTTTCCCTATTTTGCAGCAATTATATTAGCAATAGATTAGCAAGTAAAATGTTTAGACTAGTTAGCAATGTCAACAATAAAACTAGTAACCAATGTGGACCGAAAATAGCACTTCAAGAATGAATAAAGATGGTTGTCATAAAAGTGAATTTCTGCAGAAGTATATCATCCTTATGGATGTAGCATTCAATGAATTACAACAACAAATCTGACCATAAAAAAATGCCAAAATCTATCCCAATAGATGCACCTAGGTTAGTAGGTTAAACTAGAAACATTGGAGGGTTAGTCTAGGGTTAGTTTCTAAGATATTAGTGGTTAGGGTTAGAGTTTTCCACAACCTAATGGATGTAGGAAAAACATTAGTACAACAATAATATTTTGTGGGAGAAAGAGGAATCCCTAAGGGAGGAATAATCCCCAAGGCATCAAGATCATTATCCAAAAGAGAGTGATTTAAAACATGAAAGAATCATGTTTACCAAGGAAACAATTTATTTCTCCAATGCAAGACTAGGGCCTTTAGTTATGGGTTAATTGGGCCAAGAAGAAAGATCTAGGGTTACTAAATCCTTGGGGGTGTAAATCCTCTTACTTCCCAAGGAAATTAACCTATCTAGAGTTTGAATATGAGGGGTGTAAATCCTCTTACTTCGTCAACTAAACCCTTGCAATAAATCTTGATAAAGTGATGGAAACTGGGATAGGGGTGTATATCCTTATACTCCCTATCTAGCCTTGTCCAAAACAACATTACTTGAATAAAAAATTATAATAAGAAAGTAGAGAGACCATACCATTCAAGAAAAAGATTTAAAATGCCAAATTAAACCTCCACAAAAGAAAGAGAATGACCTTGTAGAGATAACGCAACATCATTATCATCAAACCATAACTAAAAAGTATTATTAGATAGAACAATAGGAAAAATACTCCAAGTGTAGTGAAAATTTCATTCCAAGAGCCTCTCACAAGAGGGAGAGTTATGATAAAATGAGATCTTATGATCTCTTATTTATACAAAATGTCACTAAGATAGTTTGTCCACATAATTAGCGGTAAACCACAAGACTAGGGGTAAACAACCCTAATCTTTCCCCCACAACAAAGTAATATTAAAAAATAATTTAAAATTCACTTTTTTACAGAAGAAAACCCAATTTTTAGAAGGACATCACCCCTTTAGGAGACGTTTTGGCACTATTAGCAAGTCGTTGGTGTAGGAGGAGGGTGGCCAAGCTTGTCAAAGCCAAGTGTCAAGCATCCAAACAAATTCCTTCATGATTAAGGCTCAATCCCTTCAAAAAATACTTGTGCTAATGTATGTCAATTCACCACCAATCCCTAACCTTCCTAGGCGATGTCATGCGTCTAGGAGTGACTTTTTTCCTCTCCTAGGAAAAACATTTGGCATGTGGGGGCTAGGCTATGTTGTCCAAATCATCTTCTAGGCCTTCCAATTTTGATCTTTCTCATTTGACATGCGGGCCCTTGGCATCCAACTGTGGGATTCAAGCCCCATGGAACACCAATCTAGGCTTGTTCTTCCAAAACTGTCCACCAACTAAGTTATGCAAAGAAAAATAAGCACACCCTTCAAGGAAATTATGCTCAAAGATATTATGTGACTTGTCAAGCTTGAATATGAGAGGGATGACAAGGTGTTCTATTGGGTATATCTTTCCCTAGGCCAAGGAGAGTTTCCAAGAGATTCCTCTCTAAGCCCTGTAAAGTGGGTAAAGTGGTTAGGGTCAAGACTCAATGGGTATAGGGCTCATGATATACAAGAGTTCGTAGTGTCTCATTCATGGGTGCTTTTGTAGAGGGTGTTTGGTACCTTCATCCATAATGAAATTTTTCCAAGCCCATTATTTTTCCATTCTTTCATAATTTTAAGGAAAGGTTGAAGGCGACTGAACTGGCGTGGTGTTCAGATAATGACAATGTCACACAAAAAAACCTAGTGGAAATGAGAAGGATGGATCCTGATGAGACCTCCTTTCTCTCAGCCATGCAACTGAGAGCCATTACCCTGGCTTGGTGACTAGATGATGGTAATTTCATATCAATAGATATTCATGGACATGATAGGATGACTCGTGATGAGACATCCTATCCTCCAACTAAACCTTTAAGAATTCTTAATCATACTTTATTGTGGGTCCCCCTTTACTCAAAGATAAGAATTTCATTGCTTTCTTGGGTGATCCCTAGGAGAAAAATCTAGAAGGTTCATACATAGGATTTTATCTTTTACCCAACATCAATCCCTTTGGGCCTTCAACCCCTTCTTTCCATAGAATGAGAGACAACCCCTTCTTGGGTCGATACACCCTAAAATCCAAAGAGATAAGGAAATGGGGGGGAAATAGTTATGGAAAGTGGTAAGTATGGTCAAGAATGGTATGATGGATCTTTGAGGGAGTTCCTAGTATCAAATCCATCCCCAAGGAAGACCAATTACTAGTGAACAATGTCAAACACCAAGGTGAAGTAGGAAAAAAGGAATAATTTCCAATCATATATCATGAAATCTAGATAAATCTAAGATACAACATACTTAAATTCCTTAAATATTGAAATGATGGTCACCATAATAATGACTTGTACCTCATGGAGCAAGTCCCATTTCCTTCCATAATCTAGATGATGTGGTCACGTAGTCTCTCAGTACTCGATATCTACAACCTAAGGGCCTCAAGACATAATCTCCTTAGTTATCCAAAAAATGGGGGTAACAACATCAAAGGGAAATGTATATGTGGACATAAACCTACAATAAACTATTCTCTATGTTGTTTATCCAGAATATGGAATGTTATCCGGTCTTTCAATATCTTAAACCTTTGGTCAAAGTCCCATATTGATTCATTTGCTATTTGTTTTATCTCCTTTAGCTCTATAATTCACTATGACTGTGACTTAGGCTTCTGGAATTCTTTCAACAATGCTTTCCTTACCTCTACCAATGTTCTCATTTGTCTTGTAGGTGTATTATTCTAATATTTCATATACCATAATAGTGCGGGATCTTTGAAAGTTGTCTCCAATGACACAATCTTCACATCATCATCCTAGAAATTATTGACATTCCATGTCATGTTGCAAATGAGAATATGTTGTTCAGGGTCTTCTGACCCAACCCCTTGGAAGAGAGGCATCCTTAAGGTGGGATCTACCTTCGCCATCGTATTCTATGTGCTATTATTTCCTGATACCACTAACTAGTTCTGGCTCAAAGTACTACTTCCACTACTTTGATTTCTTCCATTACTTCTTCCACTAACTACAATTGACAAAAATCATAATCTTACCTCAGTTCTTGGCCATTCACATGGGGTTGTGGGTTCGATGCATAGTCTGATTTGAGTGGGATCCTCTTCTACTAAACTTATCTGATATATCTTTTCTTCTGTGCACAGACTCCCTTCGATTTGGAATATTGCAACAATTTCTCTTTCCTCAATCTGATTGTGCTTCTCTTATCTCTCATCCATAATCCTCTTCTTATCCAGTTTAAATCTCTTACCATTGCAAAATTTTAAAATCTCTTCATTAATTGCACACTCTTCTTCACTCAATATCCTCAACCCGTCCATTCCTTATTCCTTCTTTTCATCCCTCTCTATGCTTAGAATATTCCCTGGCCATCCCTCAACTCCCCTATGTGCGCGGAGGCACTTAGAAATCATATTCCATATTCATAATGATTTTGTTGCACAAGAACATATTAATACACATAGATATTGACTTCAGGTATATTCCACGCAGCCGTTTGAATAATTCTCTTTCAAAATAACTGTACAAATGAGTTCAATCTATAGCGAATTCAGTAACACAACCTCCCAACACACTATCCAACCAGTAGTTAGCTGTGAGTGATGTATTATTGTTGTAAAAGCATACCTTTGTAACCATTCTTCCACGTTTATTCATGGATTCCGATTATGATCTACAAAAAACTCGATCTCCTTATTATTCCACCATTCTATGATATCATCCTTAGTGGGCCTCCACATCCCCCTCATTCATAGATCTCAGTCATGAAAATTGACCCATTTGTTGGTGCACAATTGGAAAACCTAGGGTTAATCATTAATAAACCAATAAAACCCTTAGTCACCGAAAATTTGCGCATCACCTGCAAGCGAGTGAAGTCTCACTTGAGGCATCTAGAGGGGTTGCAGGTGTTAGCTCCCAAAATGAATTAGTCAATGTTTTTCATTTTGTAGGTGATAGCATGGTCATTAATAGGATTCCTTATAAATTTTTAGATTTTAGAAGTATCAAAACATAGGATTTAAGATTTTATATTATAAATAAATTGATCCTCAAAAGATCTTTTTGAAAAATATTTTCAACAACTAACGTATGTTGTGAAGTTGAAGTTAGCTAGTGAAATCCCCGGGTTTCAACGGTTACGGTGTACTCCTCGCAACAAGTAAGTTGGTGAAAGCGCTTACTGTTTTAAATATCAAAAGGAAACTTCACCAATTGTTATAGTGACCATATCTATCCTATGCGTGCAAACCTCGAGGAATTATTGACAAAGAGTGAGAAGCTTTGGGACTCAAGATCAACATCAAACAAAAGACTATCAGTCAAACAAAGCTTGCAACTCTCGAGCAAAGTGTCTAATGAGCGCCTAGGTGTTGAGGCCATCGACAAATTGTAGGCCACTTGTTATACACTTATACAGATCAAAACTTCTAAGCATTCTGTTATCTCCTCAATAATTTTCAAATTTTTGAGTTTAGGTGATTTCCAGATGGTCTTAGAGTGGTCTTTTAAAGAATTGGATGATATATATTCATGATGTAAAAGTGGCAAAACAAATGGTTTTTGACAGCTAAAAGGCATAATTTTGTGGTATTAAGCTGTTGAAAATTCAGAAATTTGGTAGCTAAAATCCCAATAATTATCTTGTCATCATGTTTTAAAATGCTGATGAAATCACCTCTGGAGATCATGTGTTTGATCTTGGTCAGTCATCATGGTTTTCATTCATTGTTTGATCAAAGGTTTTAAAACCTAATTTGTGTCATGCAAAACCCTATCATCACATATCAACTACATATGCCAAATTCTACACATGCCTATCGAGGTTTAAACTTTTTCCAAAATTTGGGAGAGCACACAGGCCCAAACCATGAGTCAAGCCACAAGTGAAGTCACATGTATACACACCAAGCCAAGAACAAGCACCAAGTTACATACACTACTCATCTCATTAAATAATTTCATGCCAAATGCGCAGGTGTTTAGTGTATTTATTTGGCTGCATACGATTGCTCAAGATGCCATGAGGAAGAGCCATGAATAGGTGCAATGCGCAGGTGTTAAGGAAATTGTTCCCACAGATGCGGTTGGTTATAGTCTTCACTTTTCTCTGCCTTAGCATACACAGTGGTCTTGGTCATGCTCCTTCATTGCACCAGGAGGATCATATGCCTGGTATCATCGTCTAGTTGTGCAGGCTTGTGTCAGAAGGAATGAATATTCATGTTTTTGTATGGGATATGAGCACTGAACATGCGATCTATGCAATGAAGGGACAATATGGATTTCCAATGGAAGAAATGAACAACAACATGTATATTTTTTGTCTCAATTAGTAGGAAAGTGGTCGAAGTTACTTTGTGTTGAATATTCAGATTTTCAATTTTTCTATCATGCAACTTTTCGAGGACATACCAAGCAATTGTTGACAGATTCCTAGAGTGGATAAATATGCAGTCAAGACATTTGCAGATGCTCTAGATGTTGTACTAATGTCTATTGCACAAAATAATATCAAAACTGGAGAAATAAATTGTTGCACTAGAGACAAGGAATACAACTGCTTCCAGCACTCTTGACCTTCTAAGGGAGAAATTCTCTCTGCTATTACATGTGGTCGATGAATTGCAAAACACATTTGATGAAGAGAAAAGGAATTTAACTGAAGAATTAAGAAATGCAGTGGAAGAACAAAGATCTCCCTCGATTTTCCCATTTTTATAGTAGAGTATGATGCAGGGACAACCATTACCATTTCTGAACAACCTGAGTCAATTCAAATTTATTAATTTTTTTTGTGCTTCCTTACATTCAACATGGATAGGAAGTAATTTGAATAGATTTTTGTTTTAAAGATAACAATTGTTGCTTGCCACAGAGGTGGTTAAGATAGTTCTGCAAATTAATGATGTGATCATACCATCTAGTTTGTAAACATGAATTTTAGGTTTTGTCTATCGAGTGTTGAGATGACTCCAGAAAGGTGCATGTTCATTATTTATGATGCAATATGATGGACCCAAATAATATTCATTTGGTCTACTGTTAGTTGCACAGGTAGATTGGAAATCAAAAGTGTTCATACAAGAAAACTTTGTTGAAGTTATTAGTGAGAGATTTGTGAGAAATGATGGGATAGCTTATGAAATATTTTAGCTATCATGCAAGTTCATGAGTGGAAAGATTGGGAAAGAGCAAGAGTTGATTGTTCTTCAAGAAAATATTATAAGTAGGGAACATGAAGAGATCCAAAGGCTCATTGATGAACACAAGGTTACACTTAAAGCATCCTATGGTAGCTCGGTTCTACATCTAGCCTATACTATGTTTTCTTGCCTGGAAGAATGAAGAACATGGACATCAAGACATGGGTAGCAGACCCTCCTTACAAATCAGATGATGTTGAGTAGTGTCATAGTATTTGGAGGCAACATCATAAGCTCAAAGGTTGAATATCTCAAGCTATATATCAGGTTTAAGACATAGCTTCAAGAAGTTTTGTTCAAATAGCACTCTACCTCTTTTTGTAGTAGATGTCGAACAATTTGCACTAACAGTGATACAAATGAGGGATCTCCCTAACAAAGAGGAAGGAAAGACCTATTAGAAATCTGTCTTTGTTGAGGGAAATTGATCCAGATTTTATGAGCAGAATGAAATGAATACAAATTATTAACAATTGCTTAACACAAAATAACAAAGATATAGTAAAACTGGTTTTCTATTCAATAACGAAATAAGCTGAAACTGTAAAATGCAGTGGAAACAAGCTTGCTGGAATGGTGGCGGCTTATCTCTGAGAAGAGATGTGACGACAGCGCGCATTC
>JASDQU010710413.1:26294-36888 GCA_032191745.1 Picea mariana
TTTTCACTATGCAACATTGAGATCATCACCATGATAATGTGCACTTGCCTTGGGATCATCACCATACCGGCGTATTACCCTTGATTCCTTGATATACTCCTCACTACACTTTTTTCAGTCAGTTAACTAAAGACTTATAGACTAGTTAACTCAACTATGTGGCAATTCACTCCCATAACTGCCTGAGAGACTAGACTAGGTGGTAGTTTACTCCAGTAAATGTTGATGTTTGTCCAGATCACTCTATACCACCACTATGGTGCAATAGTTACTCATGTATCCTATATCTATTGCAAATTATTCACTCTTTGAGTGTGGAAAATGGTTAATGAGAATTATTTCATTCTTTCTCTCCTTCTTCTTCTTTCTCCAATTCTATATGCAAATGTGTGTATTATTGTTTATCTAGATCTATTTTGTGCAGGTTCAACACATTTACATAAGAAACACCAGTCACAGACTTCACCATAGAGACTGTTGCGTGATTTGTTTTTGAGAATGTAGTCATATGATTTGGATGTCCATGCTTGTTACTTAGTGATCGAGGAACACACTTCCTAAAAAAGATAATTACATCATTGGCCGAGGAGTTTGAAATCCATCATCATAAGAGTACATCGTATCATCCTTGGGCCAATGGGACAGTGGAAGCTTTCAATAAAATCCTAGAGAATGCTTTGAAAAATATCTTCAACATAGGCAGAGATGAGTGGGACTTAAGAGTTCCTGCAGTTTTATGGGCCTAGAGGATGAAAAGAAAAAAGTTGAAAGGGAAGTCACCTTTCAGGTTGGTCTATGGAAGAGAAGAAATGATGCCAATGGAGTTTATTCTACCTAGCCTGCGCATTGCAGCGATTACTGAAATTTCAGACTCTGGTGTAATAGAGGAGAGATTATCACAGTTGGTACAATTTGAGGAAGATTAGTTCGTCACAGGTTTCCATCAACAAGTTGAGAAAGCTAGAGAGAAGGCATGGAACTATAGACACATTAAACAAAAAAAGTTTCAATTAAGGGACTTAGTATTACTCTATGAAAACAAGTTCATACAACATCCTGAAAATTTTAGAATGTATTGTTTAGGACCCTATGTCATTAAGGAGGTGATAGAGATAGGTGTCACATAGTTGGAAAACTTGAATGGAGAAGTCCTTGGAAGAATGGTGAATGGAAGTCGACTAAAACTCTATAGAGACAGTTGATTGTATGCATAGTATTCTAGGTTGTGCCAGACCACATGTATCATAGTAACTATACTATTGTAGGATGGTAAAACATAGAAAAACATATAAAAAGTAGAAAAAGGGAAGAAAAACAAACAAAAAGTAGATATAGAAAAAGAAAAAGAATATAGAGTACAAAGGCATAATAACTTGTGTAGAAGGAATGATTACCACACATTAGGATGAAACTGTGCCAGTTAAGACAAAAATACATAGAAGAGAAAGATCACAAAACAAACAAATGTAAAATCATAGTAGTTGCACAGTATGGTACTGACAAGATCGTTAAGGGGAATTAAAGCACGTTAACGAAAGTGACAAAGTGGAAATGACAGGTCATAAATATTTCATATAGTATTAAATGATAAAATCCACCAGAAATCATGACAGATTGGTAGTACAAGGAAAAAATCACATGATGGATTTGGTAATAAAGATGCATTTATTCAACCACTCATCAACCCCATTGGAGAATTGGGCAAGTTAGTTAAGGCGTAAAGAGACATGAACAACTGGAAATGAGGCACAAAAAAAGTTGAGGGGCAACACGCCTTGGTTATTGTTACTATGAACCACATGCAAGAGAGAGTGAACAAAGAATATGAGTAGAAATAAGAAGGAGATAGAAAGATGATTTTTTTTTTAAGAGTTACCGGGTTTTACATAAATGGCACCATCGAAAGCACCATCTCCCATACCAAAGAAAGCCCACACAAAATCATCACTAGTAGAACTAAATGTACTAGAGGTTGAGGTGACTACGGGAGAAGAATCATCACCGGTTTTGAGGTTTCCTCATGATTACATCCCACCGATAAAATACGAAACAACACCAGTGAAAGCATCGAAGAATGTTAACCACACACTGGTGACACCCGACAACCAGAAGGGGTCACCATTGATGAATATATGATGAGGAAGGTGCCACAAATACGATATGCATACCATGACATTAAATATATAGAGAAGTTACCTAATTTTGTGCCCCACCATTATTTGGAATTGAAAGTATACCCAATAAAAAAACAGAGCGTACCCGTGCCTTACCAATGGGCCAGAGGATCGGAGTAAGCAGGCCTGCTCAACCTCTTCAACATCCCACACTTTGAATGGACCAACGAAGTAAATGAATGCATCAAGTCACTTATATATTGCATGCATGGAGGGTTTATGTGGCTAGATAGGAAAATATCACTTGACACAAATTTGATCGCCAAGATCACAGGTTTACCGACCCAAGGAAAAGATTCCACCCCAATGTTTGCAGACAAGAAGACTGATAGGGATTTTTCATAGGCCATGAAAAAAACATTTGGAACAATTAGAGGGGTGTGTGGCCTAGATGTGCCCAACATATGTGACCCAAATATCAAACTTGAGACACAGGTTTTAGCATGGAAGATGCTATGGAAATTAAGGAAGGACCAAGTGCCAAAAAGGGTGATAGTTGCAGTAGAGAAGTGTGTGGAAGGGATCTCAATGAGTTGGGAACCCTTATTGTTAAACCAATTTATTATTGATTGTGTGGACACACAATATAAAGGTATGGATTTCCATTACCCATGGATTTTTATTTTTCTTGCATTCACAACATGGGAAGAGCCGGAGGATGCACAATTTTTGGGCGTAAGAGGGAAACAATATCTAGTAGAAAAGTACCATAATATTTGGTATACAACAAACAAATGACACCAAACATATACCAATGCCGAATTTTTTCTCTACATGGAAAGGATTCAATGGTGCATTAAGGATACACAATGCATAATGCCATAAATGGTGGAAGCATATGCATCGATTGCACAGTTTCGAATAGACTAACATAACATATATGTCGAAGCCAAGAAGGACCCAAGATAGGAGTGGGTCTAGACAAAATACAAGGTTATTGAAGAATATATCCATCTAATTATGTAGGATTGGGACCCATATTCGAATATCCTTGTCGATGGCCTTGAGACACAACAACCTGAAAACATAGAGGCAGGATAACATAACAGTATAGGGAATGACCAAGAACATGGCCAAGGAAATAACAGAGAGGATATAGTGGAGACAACACCATCAACAGAAAAACACAATTGATAGTGCCTAGGATAGAAAGGAAAATAAGGGACAAGGGAAAATAGTTAGCATGAGGTGTGTGAAAAAAGAAGAAAGTGCACAAGGAACCACCTATTTATACATTGATGGATGACGACATGCACCACATTTTTTATCAATCAAGGATACTATTGATGAGGTAGTTCATCATATGTCACATTGCCAGGATGAAATCGAAAAATGGATGTAAGAGAAGATGTCAGAATTGCAACAATGACTGGAGATAGTAATCTTTGTAGAAGAAAGAAGAACAAAGGAAGGACAACCAAAATGCATAATGGGGGAAGGAGAAGCTCCCACTTCTCATTTATACAAAATGGTTGAATGGAATCGAGTGATAAAACTATCGACATATGCCATCGGGTTACCCACACCCAAAATGAAGGCACAAGTACAAGGAATGAGTCACCTAGACTTAGTCGTCTCACATATGCCAACAATAGTTTTGCAAGGATTTCAAACATGTATCTCTCAGGAATTACAACTTTGTGCACATACCTCTTGTAGTGAATGGACATAGGCTACATAGGAAAATACTGAACTATAGCAAGAATACGTAGTGACTCTCCAAGAAAAGAGCGCGGTGGAGCAAGAAGTGGAGATCACATTGAAGGAGAAGACAAAGGCCGAAGAAAATTTTGAACACACAATGAAGGAAAAGAATGAGGTCGAGGAAAGGGTCAAGAAATCTTTAAAATAAAAGGATGAAGCCAAGATAATGACACAGAAGACACAAGAATCCATCCATAAGTTGTACAACTAAATTTTGGAAGTACTGATAGTAGTGGAAACTACTATGGAGAAGAAGGTTTTGAAAATTGGCAAAGCCATCGAGGGCTTTTGCATGAAAATAGAGGATCTACAAATTCAAAGTACATTGGGGATACCGCCATAGGTAGGATATGGAAGAGAGAGAATGATGATGAAAATTGTGGCCAACATCAAGAAGGTGGAAGAAGAATGCATGAAACTATGCAAGGAAAACATGCAAATATGGACAGATTTGGTAGAAGATCCACAGATGAAGATTGTAGAAGAAAAATTAAGAGAGGTGTAATAAAATTCCCAACAAAATTTAGATATAATAAATTCACTTCAACCAACTGAACATACGATGACGATTTTGGCACATAGGAAATCATATGTGGAAGTTGAAAAAATGAGGGATCAATAGAGGATCCTTCAACAATGCTTAGGCCCATTGCAGGAGCAGGCACTCAAGGTGATTCGAGAACTGGAAACTACACAGGGAAAGGTGAAATAGGAAGCACATGAATCAAAAGAAAATATTATAGCACTTACCACACAGAAGGTAGAAGATATTGTGGAAACATAGGAAACTATAATAAGGGAAGTTGTGTCAGCCAAGGAATCCTACCAAAAATTCATCCAAGGGTAGAGGAGCATGCAACAGGCCTAAGTGGCTCGGGAGGAGCCACATGTGAGTGTTGGGGGCATGTTGGACATGAATTATGGAAACAAGATTCATGAAAAATCCTAAGTATAGAATATGTGTGCAAAAGGAGGAGGAATACTAGGGAGAGCGAAATTGAGGTGCATTCAGGAGTACAGTGCAGAGTGAGAAGAATAAAGTAGAGGAATAAATCAAAAGAATAAAGTAGGGAATAAAGAAAGAGAATAAAGCAAGAAAAAAGAAAGGCTGATAGCCTGACATGGTAAAGATAAAAGGACATACAAAAGAAGAGAGAACAGAAGTTAGAGTGCAAAAGAAACATGCATATAGAGNCAACTTGAGTTATGATGCATTGTAATAGGATTTAGGGATGAACAAAGTAGGATTTTAAGCCCTAGAATTTGAGTATAAATATGTAATGGGTTGGGAGAATAGGGGTTATTTCGGTTGTTTTTCTTCTTCTTCTTAAGTGATTTCAGGAACTAACCATTGAGTCTATGTCTGAGTGTTGAGGAGATGTTGAAAGAGAGAGAGAGAGAGAGGCTTGCAGTACAGAATGAGTAGGCCAGGAGAAGGATAATATAATCATGGTGTATCTTTGTAAAGCATAGTGTGCAAGCCTAAGAAACTTGCATAAAGAATAATAAAGAAGCCATCCATTGTGGACATAGCCCAGAGTTGGGTCAACCACATTAAATACTGTGTTGAATGTATTTTGTGTGATTGTTCATGGGTAATGTATAGATGCATATTAGATTACATTTGTCTTATGTGTAATCATTGCACAATAGTTACGGCTGCTACAGTAATGGGTTTATGTTGTAATCTGGAATATAATGATAATATGAATATGAATTCATTAAGTAGCTCATGAAGAAAAAAGACAAAATTACATGCATAAAACCAATAAGTAAGAATAAATAGAATCGTAGCCTCCCATTCACTCACTACTGTAGAAACATGGTTCTTGCAGTCCCAATAGATACCTCAGGTGAGTCTTCATATACATGCAGATGATGCCAAAAGGGCCGGTGTCGAAAGGGTTTTGTTGGTCAAGATAAATCGAACCTAGGTTCTTACAACTATGTGAACACCAACACATGGCATGTATATATTGTATTATGCACACATGACACTTAACCTGGGGCATGTAGGTGTGCACCTATCACCAGTATAGGGCACGTACATATATGCAACTAAAGAAAAAAATAATAAAAGCTTTCTTTAATGAATACAGGGCTTCCAAAATTGGTCATTGAGTGGCATGAATGAGCATGAATATATTGATAAAGAAGTATTAGATAGTGAGGATGCATTATAGTCTCTCCATCATTGTTGATTGAGGAAGCTCTATGAGTGCCCCAACATGCAGGCAAAAACAAAACTACTGTAGTTGATTGGATATTGGAACCTAGAGGCAAATGCCTTTATGATAGATGGTCAATAATTGACCATATATGTAGAAGACATATATTCCATCATTGGCCCATCCCATAAAGGTGATGTGGTCAACCTCAAAACATGAGGGGGAATTGGCATGACTATAGAAGATTACATAGCCTCTTACTACACATCTAGTACACAACGTCTCGAGAGACAAATCCCAATCCATAACATAAAGGATTTGAGCCTGAAGGCAATTCTTCATACTATGACCAAGATAGTAGGGTATGTTGCACTACACTAGGAATCCATTCCATAAATGTTCTACATGGTGGAATTTCTGCATCTAGTGATTTATGACTAGAGCACAACCTTACTATAGAACATGAAAACACAATTGACTAAATGAAAGAATGGAAAGATGAAGAAATTTTGATATGGGAGCATCCTTTGTTATTTCTTCTTTACGAGAGTGCCTGCGATGAGTTCACTTGTCTATATGGAACCAAACCAATTTCCATAGCATGCCTACTGAGGTGGTCCACATTGATACAATGCTTGGGAGGTGGGCGTCTACTCAGCGCACATGATGATGCATTTTTTGACTAGTGGGAGCGATAGATTATTGTCATTGATGACTATCCCTATGAAGGTATAAGCTTCATCTATGACCTATATATGCCYGTGCCTATTGGTKCCATGCTTCKTTATATTGGTAAKACAAATTTTAATTTTCAAATTATTTAATTTTAATTTATTTATTATTTAAGMAAAATATTTTTGGATGGATTAAAGCTAACAAAACTTTGTGAAAGTATAGATATTGGACCAAGAAAACCAAGGGGATACCCTTTTCATAGACACGGGGGGCGTGGTGAGGCTCGACCAGGTGAATATGTCGCTCACATGGAACATACTTTACAAAATGTCCAACGTAACCTCGACTACCTTACACAACAGACTCCCATGGTTTAGATTGAGGATTTTCCTGAGCAGATGCAACGACAAGTCATTGGTGTACCATGAGCATGTGTATGGTTGTTCTGACATCTATCCAATGCCATTGTGTGTTACAGAAACACACATGTGAGGGAAGGACCCTTAGTATAGACTGTATATATGATCTTTTTGGACCGACCTATAGATAGACACCCAGGGCTAGAGGCCCAAATCTTCTAGCTTAAAATCCATATTTTTGTATTATTAGACACATAAGTAATAATATATACAACTCTTTTTTTCCTTATTACTTATATATGAAATGTGTTTATGTACATTTATATGCATGTTTCTTTCTTTACATATGCGACAAATTCCAATACAACACATAGTTAGTGTATGCATCAGATACATAATTTTCACTTCTAAAAATGTGAACAAAAGTAATATAATTAAAATATCATTCCAAAAGATGTACCCACAGGAGTCATCGAAGCAACGTGGGATCACACAAAAGGTATTGATCGTTAAGTTGTGACACCACCAACTTGGAACCTAGGAGAACCTATAAAAATGATATACCATGAGAAATAATAGCTCTTAGGAGTTCAAGCACGACGCTATACTCGACCACGTTATTCGTTGTTGGCCCTAGATAAGCACCTCCATACACAACCACTTGGCCCTCAGGTAAATAAATGACCCATGCGATGGAAGAAAGGTTATGAGTGTGATGGCTTGTTCCATATGTGAACCCAACATGGATTGAATATTCCATTGACATCTACCAATTAAGAAGAAACGATATAAGTTGTTAAGATCAAAAGAAGAGAAAAACCAAAAAATACTATCTATGTGATCCAGATTATTTTCGGCACGAAATGAGATCGGAGATATAATAAAGAAATGCATAGAGAGATCATAGATATTCAATAATATAACAGAAATGTATCAGATATGCATCCATAAACATAGATATACAGTAATACATGATTTCTATTAATGAAAGAAATGTACAGAGACTGTAAAAATACAGAGTGAAAGACTCGTTAGAATGGTGGTAGCTTATCTCTGAGAAGAGATGTGACAGCTACTCGCATTCACAAGAATATGATTACAATGAGGCTCTGAAGGAATTTTTACAATAAACGGGAATTCCAAAAGTCCTAGACATCCAAAAACCTAACCCTAGGAGATGAAGTGCCAAAAGTCATGTGGGCCTTGTTTGGGTAAGTTAGTACATCAACTTCCCGAGGTCGTAACTTTTGCATACGATCTTAGTTTTAGGCGTATGATAGCTCGTTGGAGAGGTATCGTCGAGGAGATTCATTTTGGGGGCTCAATCATGTGTTTGGGTATCATTGAGGACCTCGATCTTGAAAAACCTTCATTTAGGCCCTCAAAATGGCCCCAGAAGTTAAAGCCTGCTAAAAAATAGTAAATTGCCAAAATTGCGAGAAAGTTGTTTTGAGCTAGTTGGAAAAGGTGGGTGGCCACCGATATCCACCTAGATCAATTCTCCCTCATTAGGAAGCAATGGTATACATTGCGTTGAGTTTCCAGGGGAAAAGGAAAATCGTTTGTTGAATCTGCATCTTGGTGAGTTGCTTGTCTTGCTGGAGACGTCGCGCTGCTCAGTTTGTGGAAGTCTATCATGAACCTATTGAGGTTGAGGTTGTTCAAAAAGTCAAGATACATGAGAGGATGGTGTGTAGAAGGAATATTTGCACTTTTCTGCAACCTTGTCGACCTGCTTCTGTTGGATAGAAGGTGTTTGGGGCAAGGCTATAGTGGTTGCAGTGTCTTTTTGTTCTCCTTTTGAACAGATTGTGAAGAAGCTAAATTTTGCAGTATGAGACACTACCTTGCGACACTTTTTAGGTGGAATAGTAGTCGGAACTACCTCTGTTATTCTATAGAGATGACCCCCCAAAGTAACAATGACACTATGGGGTCGAGACTCATAAACAACATGGCATCTCCACATATATGGTTGGCCCAAGAGCACATCACAGACATCTAGTGGGGCAACATCATATAATACCTCATCCTTGAAGGGTTGGATGTCGTATGATAATCGACACTTTTGGCTGACACGGAGATCTCGTCCTTGGCGAAGTCACCCAATGTTGTATGGCTGCGGGTGTGGTGTTGTCAATAATCCCAACTATTTGATGACCTCTACTGAGATGAGGTTCTTCTGGCTTCTGCTATCAACAATAAAATGCAGCGGGGTCCCCTTCACCCACATCTGTGAATGAAAAAGATGCTCCCCCTCTTTAGGATCTGTTGGTTCTTCTGGTTGAATTGTTGTAGTAGCGACAATAGCAGTGGGTTTTGTGTCAATGATCTGTCCTTTACCATTATTTTCAGAATCATATTCTGAATTAGGGTTCGGTTCTTTGTCTTTGATCTCGGCCACTAATGACTATTTTGAGCGACATTCATCGGTGTTGTGCCAGGGGATTTTTTGGAACTCACACCATTTTTCGATGTCCTTCTTTGTGTTCCCGTGATCCTTCTTTTCCTGTGTCTTGGACCGGGTTTCGGGAAACTGTTTGTTAGGGTCGTCTTTGTCATACTTTGGTTGTTGTGGATTTGCAGACTCGAACTCTCATTTGTTCTGGTGCTTAAATTTCTTCTCAATTTTAACAGCATATCGATAAGCAGCACCGAGTGATGAAATGTCTAGAAAATCCATTTCAGTCTGGATGTATCTGTGTAGAGCCCCACAATATTTTAGAACCAAATGTCACTTGGAGTCTTTGATACCCATCTTGGTGCGCAAGGTATGGAAGGTATTTATGAACTCTGGAACTGCTTGGCCCCTCTCTTGTCACAGTGTGGTCCATCTCATGTACTGGTCCTCATAGTTGCCAACAGGGTAATACTGTTTCGTTACCACATCCACAAAAAAATCCCAAGTGGGATCGGCCCCATATATTCCAGACTCCTCTGTGGAACTTTGCTCTTAGTAAGTTTCCCACTAATGTTTGACATGAGGGAGAGATTTAAGGAGTGTGAAGGTGATCTTTTCTTTGTCGAAAATATTGTGAACAGAGAAATAACCTTCCAGCAGAGTTAACCATTTTTCTAGGGCTTCTGCATCTATCTGACCTTCAAATACAGGAATTTCAAGGTTAACTTGTACCTTGAAAGGTGAGGTTCCTCCAAAGTGGTTGCTTGATGAATATGCACCTGATTCTATCGGAAGGCGTTGAAGGATGTGGGAAAAATTCTCCATCATTTCATCCCTCTGTCACGTAAGAGCTTGCTGAAGCAACAGATTGATAGGATCATCTGCTCCGTCATTTTTCTTTTCTTCCGCCATTGAGGGTTTCTTGGGTGTGCCAGAGCGATTGTATTCAAGAGAGACAAGCTCGAGACCCAACTTGCTATACTCATACCTCTTTGG
Organism: Picea mariana; assembly: GCA_032191745.1. Taxonomy (NCBI): domain Eukaryota; kingdom Viridiplantae; phylum Streptophyta; class Pinopsida; order Pinales; family Pinaceae; genus Picea; species Picea mariana. Next base: position 36,772 of record JASDQU010710413.1, read on the forward strand.
GGACATGCACTGAAAAAAATGATCAAGAGAAGCCTGCTCTGATACCACTGATCCAGATTATTTTCGGCACGAAATGAAATAAGAGATATAATAAAGAAATGCACAGAGAGATCACAG
>JASDQU010710417.1:16378-26781 GCA_032191745.1 Picea mariana
AATTCTAGGCACGAAAGTTATCCACACATTCTAAGTTGTAAACAAGCTTGGTGCTTGCAGACATCTTCACCTGGAGCTGGGAAAATGACCAAAAAATAAAAGTGCTTAGAAATTAGATCTGAACTTACGAGGAGGTGCGCTTGGTTGAGGCGAGTAGCCTGGTGTAGTTAGTTTTCTAAAAATTCAAATTTTACCCTTGAAACTGGGCTTGCGCAAATCTGGATTGGTACTTCTGGCACTGGTTCTGCTTTCCTGGTTTTCTGCTACCAGTGAAAACTACGGTTTCACTTTCCGGAGGATCTGGCCACTGAAAAGATGCGCGCTCAAGCTGCCAATGGGTTCACTAGGCTAGGGGGCACTTCCCTGATAGTTTTTAGGATGAAATTCTCTTCCAACAAAAACCCTAATTTTCTCGTATGACAATAGTGACGTTTTTGTTAACCCAGTGAAAGGTGCTCTACTCATTCAAGCTCTGATTCCATGTTAAATTTAGAGAAGCTATTAAGTTCTTTTCAATTTACTAGACAATAATAGCAAAATCAGGATCAGTGAAAGATACAGAATGACAAGGTACACAACATTTATCCTGGAAAACCCTCATGGGGGAGAAAACCCAGCAAAAACTTTCTTAATATAGATTGCCAATACAATGCCAAGATAATAAAACAAACACTATAAAATATCCAACACTGAGCAATGTGCCTCTCTCTTCCTTCTTTCGGCAACTGACAATTGCAACTTCCTTCAAACTTGCGCAATAGATGAGTGACTTGAGTGAGTGAGCTCATGAGCCACCTTCCACTCTTGTTTATACTAGCTGGCAGGCGCTAGGGTGGTATCTCTTCATCAAGCAGGGTCAACTTCTTCTTTAGTGGCTAAAACCACTTTAATTAGTGTTAGAATTTGGGCAGTGAAGCATGACAGTAGTATCTTTTAAATTTTAAGGAGTATAGCAACTAGATCTACAGTTCAGACATCAATCTTCACTACCTAAACAGTGTACAGATCTAGGAGATCTGATGATATAGATAAAGAGTAAGACTGTAGTACAGATCTGAACTCAAACTTAAATAAAGATATACAGATCTAAGCTCAAAACAATCTGATCATTAAACAATCAATCAAACTGTAGAAACAGAAAAGTAAACTCAATATACAGTTTTGATCCAATAGTTGTCAATACTGAAACACAAATCTAGATAGATCAACAGTACTGAAATCAAAACAAAGTTCAGATCTGAATGTGGTTAATAGATAGCTTACCTTATCCTTAAACCTTACCTCTGAAGAAATCACAGCCACCACAAGAGATGCAGAACCATTTGTAATTATGCTCAGGCAAAGTCCAAGTCATAGATCCACCATATAGGTTGGATCTCTTGCCAAGAGGTGAAGAAACTTTCTTGCCACCAAAAGGATAGGGCCACAAAGACTTCCCACTGTCAAACCCTCACACAAAGAATAGGTAAAGAACACAAACCTTCACACAGCATTTTCTGTGGCCTTGCCTTTCACTTTACGGCTAAGGAAAGTGGCTTCCTAACCTAAGGAGGGTGTTCCTAAGGGTCAAGCTAAGTCAAATCATTTGAAGACTTGGTTGAACTAAGACTTCAGCAAAATTGGCACTATCCACTCTCAAGGTAAAGGGAAGATTTAGATATGTGTGTGTGAATAGTATGTCAATTTACCAATCATGAACAAGCTTGAAATGTTTTTAACTTAGAAAAAAGTGCTTATTGAAAGTGATGCTTGGAAAATAGAAATAAGTCTTGCTCAACAAACCATGCACATGATACATGTGTCCAATGGCAAGATAGATCATAGAAATTTATCACAAGTTATGTTCACAAGTGAGAATCATCATTATTCACCATCACCATGAAACCAAATCATTAGAGACCATACACTAATAGTGCCACTCTGTTTTAAGATAGCAGAATTGTAACAAAGTTACACCAAGAGAAACGTTGATTAAAGCATTCCACAGTCGCTCCAGTATCAGAGCGTCTTTACCAGTGTCATCAAGTGCAGATTAGAACCATCGGATATAACAAAGTAAATAGTTAGTGATCTTTGAACAATACCACCACAGGTCTATTGATTATTATAAACCAAGTGCAAGGCACCAAAACAATAGAGAGTTTATGCCATGTTCTATTTCTCAATTCAAGTGTCAACAGTGCTCAATAAACAAATAAAGATGTCAGCTCTCAGTCCATCAGTGTAAATCACCATATGTGGCCAAAATATATTATCCAATATAGGTTTCTGGTGTGTTATCTACCAGTGAGCGTTGATGCATTCATTGACCATGAGAAACAGAAATCTGAAATGTGATGTTGCACCAAATGAACACTCAAAGGAAGAAAATACACCAGAATTAAGGCATCCTCTACAACATTGTTCGAGAACAGATTGTAAGCATTAAAGACTGAATATTCATAGCATGGTAGTAGAGCAATACCCACTCAATATGAGGCCGATTTGAATCATTCAACGCTGATTTTCAATGTATGTTCTGAATCATGAAAACAGAGATCACTTAGAGCTTATTACCATAGGTTCGTTGTTATGGAAGAGCAGTTCTCAAATGGTGAAATTATGTCGTTGCACTTATGATCAAAATGGCACTCAAGAGACGTGAGAGACCTCACCATCAAGACATGTTGCCACTGTATACTCAAAGCAGATTATGATCAGAATTTAGAACATGTTACCACTGTGTTCAGAGCAGGTTCAACCTCATTTAAATTTAGTGTTTAATGGTGACACAAGAAATAAGGTTATACCAAATAAACAGTGAATACCCACAGTGCTTGAAGGGAAATAAAGTGTAACAATGCTCAAAGCATGTCCACGACTTCTACCATCATTCAAAATTCAGAGATTTTAGGAGCCCAACAACTACTCTAATCAATGATGAATATACTCAGGTACTGGTAGCAAATAAAGTGAATTGTTGATCTCTCAATTGTTTACGTCATGCCTCAAATATGTTTGTCATTTAAAACTCAAGAAAATTCTGCAGTAAACCAGTGTAGAAACCCTTGAAACAATCCTAAATTTTGCATTGCAGACCAAGTCGGTCAAGAATTTATTGCATCGATTGATGTTAGGACGTGTTTTAGATTGCATATATGCCAAACACTGTAGAAAGAATAGTGTATCAAAGCACAATTTAGACCACTGTAGTATTAACAAATCCTTGTCACAAGCACCAGAAAAATGACACAAAGAGAGGTTACGTACGTGCAAGTGTTTAGGTGAATAATAAGAAAGTATTGATGCTATTGGGCAGCAGTATTTGCCATTAAATAAACTCAGATCTGAAAACAATAAGCTCAAATCCCAGACGTCAAGCATGAAGAGTAAAATTAGGTGCTCAAAAGTGCAAGTCGTTACAGCCAAATGTTGGATCGTTGCATTTAGTGTAGCATCAGTTTGTCTCTATCAAGCATATAGATCATGGAGATAGCACAGCGCTGGCATAAATATTTGTAAAATAAACTCAATAGAGAGCAAAACCAGTACTTACCATATGTTTCCAAGCATGAATAACGATAAGTCACTTGAAATGATAGCAGATTATGCACCTTGGAGTTGTTTTGTTTATTAAAGGGTTAGATCTAGAAATAAATGAGTCAAACAAGATTTACCCTAACTTATGCCAACATCAAAGGTGTATCATGAAGGATTTAGTTAGCATATAATAAGATCCAAGCTAGATAAGATATAGGAATGAATGTAACTTAGATCTAGCAACCTACTTAAATAGAATAAGCTTTTAACACCCTAGACTGCCTTAAAAAACAAATGAAGGAAAGTAAAACTGAAATTGGAAGTGGTAGATAGGAAACGAAAAGACCAGTGCCTTTATCCTATTGGTCTAAGGGGCCAGCCAATAGTCCTTGAGGCTTGGTTTTGTGAAAAGATCTTGGGATTCTAGGCTACCCTAGGGTGTACCTAGCAAATTCCCCCAAGAAGGTCTTGGTGGTCCAAGCTCTAGATGGTGATAGGTGTTACCAACTCCTTAAGTAGACAAGGGGCAGCCTCTACACTATCCTAAGGTAGGAGTTGGAAAGCAAATGAAGCTTTGCCAAACTCAATACTTTAGTCTAGATATAAAAAACTAAAGACCATAAGGAAAATGTTTACTTCTGAAGCTCATCCACTGTAGCACTTGGCTCTTCTTGTGGTTCCTTTCTAGATTTCTCAATCCATCTTCATCTGTTACAAGTAAAACCCTCTTACTAGATTCCTGACAAAAATTTACCCAAGAAAAATATTAGGCCAAACAATTAACACAATAGAAATGAGTCAAGTGTATCTCTTATTCTCCAATCTCTAAATACAAATGAGAAAAAACCTTCTTTAAATAGGAGAGGCACACTTGTCGAAGGAGAAAGAAGTGGCAAGTGTGACCCAAAGCAAGGTACTTGATCAAGTGTGCAAGGTGCAAAAGGAAATAACCAACTCAACCACCTATTACCAACTATAACAACCTAGTCCATAACCTAGAACAACCTGGTCCAAGCCCTCAACTGCCTCAATGAACCACACGTGTGGTCCATGTGAGAGAATGAGGCACACTTTTGGGCTAATATCATCCAACTAACTAGGGGTGCCCTCCTAAAGTAGTCCATGTGGCATCCCTATCATAGCTTGATGCATTGTGACAGATACCAAAGCAGTGACACGTATCCCAATGAAGTACATGGATCCCAATGTTGGTAGATATGATGTCCCGTTCCCAAGAGTAGGCCAGCAGGGAGTGACTTAGTAGTCTATGTGTTCCCGTAGACTATAGTCAGGCACAAACACGGAACAAGAGGAGAAATAAGGGTGATTTGATGGCTAAACGATGAACTAAGCCAAAAAGCATAGGAAAAGTCACTTAAGCCTAAGTCAATGAAGAATTAGAACGAAAAGGTGCTAAAGGGGGACTTAATAAATTAATTACTCACCTTAGGAGGAAAAGCACCTAGCTTAAGTGATGTCAATGGTGAATTGGATAGGGAAGCGTATAAAGGGAGGAATTCAACCTAATTCCTCATTATGTTATGATTTGATGTTGAGATATTTGCAGAGGAGGAGGAAATCGACCCCCTTGTTGTTTTGTGGATTTCTGGAGGAAACCACCACCATTGATCGGTTTTGGTGTTGAGAGACACACCCTAGCCTATCGAGGATACCATCCAGGTATTTCACCGTGCATTACAGTGTCTAGTTCAGTGATTGCCTAGCTCAGCCAGTGAGGGTGCAAGTGTTAGAGAGAGGGTTTGTGCGGCCGCTTGAGAGAGTTCAGATTTGGTCGATTCCTTCCGACCCATTAGAGAGCTAGCCAGGGCGCACCTATTGAGCCACTTGTCGTCGGTTTTCGACGGTGGAATCTTCTGGAAAGCAGAAAACAATCATTTAGGGCACAACTCTCGAGGAAGCACATTTGGGGTTCCAGGGAACATTCTAGGGCAGATCTGAGGAATCCCTTCCGACCCATTACAGAGGAGACCAGGACGATCATTTTGAGCTATACATTGTTAGATTCCGCTGGTGGAATCACTAGGGCGCACTCATTGAGCCCAGGATGTGCGCAAACCCCCAGGGGGTGACATCCAGAGCTTCAGAGGTCGAATATTCAGTCCAACAGTTGTTAGGATCAGTCTAGAGGTCAGGGCGCATCTTTTGAGACAGTTTCCATCTCATTTCGACGGGTATCGCCATTAGGGCAAGTTTTCTGGATTCTACAACAGTTACCGTGAGCTGCCAGACTGCTTTTTGTCGATCTATCCGTGCATGCATAGACCAACACCCATTCTTCTGATCACGGGTATTTCTTATTAGTTGATTTTTATTCCAGTGACGATCCATTAGATCTAACTGACAATTACTATATCTGCTTCCAGTTATTATTGTATTTCCTACTTTTTCCGCATTATATATATATATATCAATGAGTTGTGTTGTCCTTATTTCGCATGCATTGTCTTATACTGCTAAAACACATAATAAATTGGAACACACATGCGAAAATCACCAAGCATGTTCACACAGTAACTCAAACACATTCAAAAACCCCCAGAGTATCAGATTCAGTGGCAAAAACCGTAGTTCAGCAGTAGATATCTAGGTCAGCTGGATCAAGGATATTTCAGTGGTATCAGAGCCTTCTTCCTGCCAGCCTGTGAAAAAGTGCTTCTCATGACCCCATGATTCTAGGAATAGGTGAAGAATACCCAGAGGGTTGAGGACATATTGGGGAAGAGTACAGTCAGTACCGCAGAGGTCATAGCAGGGATAGGAGAGATAGATACCGAAGGGATTACACCCCCTTCCACACTCAGTCAGATACAGAGCCAAAGATAGAGAGCAGAGAGCATATCAATTTAGACACAGAGGCCGAGATAGAGGGGACTATGGGTGACAGGTGTGAGACACCCGGGGGTAGGGGGAAAGGCCCCGAGACACATTTTGACAGTATGCAGGCCATGTTGAATGACCTAGCTAGGGGATAGAGAGACCTGTTGATAGCCATACAACAGATGAACCTTAGTGCACAGATGCTCCAGCATAGCATGAGCACTATAGGTGCCAATGTCGCAGGAGGGTTGAGTGGTTCAGAAGGACACCTGGGAGGTGGAGCTAATGCCTCCAGTGGATCTCAGGGAGGGGCTAGTACAAACCCTTCACCAACCCGAGCTTACACATCATCTGGGAGGATTCCTGGACCTTTATATCCACAGTTCCATATAGGAAAAACATTGGGACAACCTTTTGGACAGTCAGGGCAGGCAAGAGGACAATTGGGTCAGGGACAGGTGGTGCCACAAGATTCGTTCGAGGAGTACAGGAGAGACTACTTGGCACTAGGACCAAAGTTCCATGCAGACATGAGTTTGATGGACTACTGTTCGATTAGATATCGAAATAGACCCCGGGAGGCACAGAGAGGCAACGAGCAAACTCACAACATGGATTTCATCAAGAAAGTGGGAAAGCTGAACATTCCTACTTTCGACGGATTATCACGTTGCTCAGCTCAGGCATGGGTTTAGAAGCTTGACACATACTTCAAGCTTAACCCGATGACAGAGTCAGAAGCTATTAACTTCGCCACATTGCACTTGGAGGGGGAGGCCCACAAGTGGTGGTACCATGGGCTGGTGACATTGGGTCACAACCACATTACTTCATATTTGGAGTTCACTGAGAGGTTGATGGAGAGATTTGATCGGAGAGATCCAGAGCTCCACTTCAGGGACCTTACACAGTTGCGGCAGACTGGATCAGTTGAGGCCTTCATCTCAGAGTTCTAGCGGAAGGCAGTGGTCGTATCTGATATATCAGAGCACAGATTGGTGATGTTGTTCACCGAGGCTTTGACAGAGCCATTGAGGGGTTGGGTTAAGGATTTCAAGCCTCATACCTTACAGAAGGCCATTGTGCGCACGAGAGACATGGGGGACTCAATGCCAAAACCCAAAACCTTTACCAAACCCTTTGTACCACAGAGAGACAAGGATCAGAGAAATCCTCAAAGGGAATGGAAGGGTAAGCCAAAGTTGGATGATGTCACGAGATAGGAGTTGATGAGGAAGAAGCTTTGCTTCTCTTGCAGAGACCCTTAGGTCCTAGGTTATAGATGCATGGGAAAGGGACAGATCCACTACATTGAAGTGGAATAAGGCAGTGAGGAGGAGGATGAGGATCTCGGGGCAGGGGCGAGTAGTTATTCAGAGGATGAGACCACACATGAGCCAGAGCGACAGCCGAAGAAACCTTAGATACCGGTCGGGACACAGCCTAAGGAGGAGACAAAACCTCATAGAGAGGTGAAAGGGGGAACCATAACAACCCTTTCAGGAGTACCCAGGTACAACACTCTTAGGCTCAAGGGCCTTGTACAAGGGCAATGTATGACCGCTTTAGTTGATGGTGGGGCCTGTTAGCGCCAATTCTTGCAAGGTGGTGTTTTCTCTCCGATTTCAGGCCCTTGGTGTAAATGCGTATAAATGGGGTTTAAAAACTCATCAAATGTGTTTTATTCAAAGGTCGCAGTCATGAGCGCCGAGCGTAGTACACAAAAGAAGTCCATTTTAGGCTTAAAATCAAGCGAGCGGGCATTTTGTTTTCAACGGCGAGGATCCACAGATGGAGCAGATCGACGATCATCAAGTAAGCTTGAGTTGTAGAGTTGCACAAGGTCTAGCGCATGAGCTCATCTCTTATGGCCAAAATCACGAAATGATGAGCCATTTCGACATTTCAGCTACTGGGACTTTAAAGGACACCGGGTCTCTCTCTTCCACTGCATTTCGAAACCCTGAAATGCGAAATGTGAAAAGCACCTAGGAGCCGTTTCGACATTTCGGCTAACGGGACTTCAAAGGACATGGGGTCTTTCTCTTCCACTGCATTTCGAAACCCCGAAACATGAAATGCAAAAAGTGCCCAGGAGCCATTTCGACATTTCGGCTATTGGGGCTTCAAAGGACACAGGGTCTGTCTCTTCCACTGCATCGAGAAACTTCGAAACACGAAATGCAAAAAGCGCTCAGGAGCCATTTCGGCTACCGAGATTTCAAAGGACAAAGGGTTACTTTTCCACTGCATTTGGAAACCCCGAAACGCGAAATGCGAAAAGCGCCTAGGAGCCGTTTCAACATTTCAGCTACCAGGACTTCAAAAGTCATGAGGTCTCTCTTTATGTTTTCAGTCTCGGCCACCCTCCATGGAAGAAGCAGTTAATGAATATTGAGTAGGTGGTTGAGACCTCAACTCAACTCATAAATGGAGGGCGTGGAAAAGGCCTGGAGCAATCAGCTCGTGGTACTCTTGTATGCAGGTCCCCCTGCAAGAGCCATACTGAGTTAAGATGGCGTTTGACGAAGGAGTTCCGTCCAGGTTTGACTGAGGAGCCTGCACACGCTAATTTGGACTTTAATATCTTAGCTACCTTCCTGTCGCGAAGGTGGCGAATTGCCCTGAGTATATATACTCAGTTTTTGTATTTCTGTAAGCATGAATGGTAGAGTAGAGCTCTCGATTGTAATGTTTTAATGAAGCACTTCTTTTCCTGGCTGTGTATCTGTATATGAAATTTCTTTGTTTAATGTAAGGCAACTCTCTTTTTCATCTTGTTTCAATCTCAAACTGAAAGGGTTCATGATTGAATGATTCACATGAATCCTCGTGACTATGTTATGATAAAGGATTTATTATAATTCTGTTACGTTTCTTTTAGTGTTCCTGCTTTGAATATAAGAAGTTCTTGTGTTCAAAGTTTTCTTCTACAGGCTGTTGGAAGCCCGAAGCCCACAACAACCCTTCACTTTTCCTCACAGAAGTCTTCCTCCTACTCACCCTTATTACAACTTACTGCCCGAAATTGAACCAAGACCTCATCTGCCTGTGCATGTCTGGCCTAGTTTCTGAGTTAGAATGATATTGTTCTGAGTTTACTTCTGTTCATCACCCTTTATCAACAAATCGTGACATTCAAATTGATGGGCCTCAGGCTTAGTCCTGCTACAATCCAGAAGTGACTTATGACGCCAACATTTCTGGCGCCATTGCCAGGGACGAAGTTGAAAATTTTCCCTGGGATTGAACACCATCGAGCCTCTGATTCTGAAGGTGCATCAAGCATCAGAGCCCTACGAGATTGCTACTGTGCACCTGGCGACTCCATTGTGACGACTCCACTGTGGCGAACCTGTTGTTTTAGTTGTGGCTTCCAGAGGTAGACACACGTGGTCCCATCCACAACTGCCTTTAGCTACACCTGAAGCTGAGCCGGAGGCGATTTTCAGAAAAGGAAAGGCCTCTGAAGGAGAAACTTCCACCGCTGAACCAAGTAATATGCCATCTTCTGTAGAAACTCCATTTTCTTTTTCTCAGCTTCCTAGCAGACCTTTTTCTGAAGTTTCCCATTTCCTGAATTTCGGAAGTGTTCCTGCTGAGTTTTTTCCCCTCCTGGTCTGGGATTGGAGGGAGAAATCCTTGTCACTGCCCTCTCCCCTGAATTTGTACCTTGGCGTAGACCCTGGACCACAGAAGATTTCCCCACCCCTAGCTTTACCACTCCTCTTGTTACTGTTGCTGCTACTGCACAAAGAGAAGCATCTGCTGACTCTAGGCCTTTAGCCTTCTCTCTGAATCCCCCATTGTTTCCCCTTCCACCTGGAAGCTCATTTCCAATATCCCCTATTCGAGCTCCTTCTCCTCCGAGTTCTCCTCCAGCTAATATTTCGATTGCAGGAGCAAATCCCCCCATGACCAAAATGGAGGCCATAATAGCTGCTAGGTATGCTCCCCTTTTGTTACCTCAGCGTCTCAATGCCCTTCCAGCAGATGGCTACCTTAAGCAGCTGCCCAAGTTTACAGGCGAAGGGGACATAGCTGCA
>JASDQU010710418.1:0-16135 GCA_032191745.1 Picea mariana
GTAATGTTTGTATTTGCCATTGTATCTTTTCTGTTCTTTTCTGAATATCGGTTTGTAGTAGATATTGTACAAGGTTAGAATTTACATTTGAGTGACCAATGGATTTGTCTTGCACTCCGAATTTACAAACCTCGATTTGTCGAAATGATCTTGACGACTCTATGGTCGTGATCAATGGTCGACGTTGAATATTGGAACCAACGTAATGGGTTCGTCCAACCCTTATCCACCCTGCAACTCCTCTGGATCCTATGGTCCTCGTGATTTCGTGAGTTCTCCACGAAGAATTTCGGCCATTTGATTCCTTCCTCTGAATATTTGCGAAAGAAATTGATGTTCTTACACTGGAACTTACTTCTGTGAGGAGACTTCAACCCCATATCCCTTTGAACACTTCAAATGTGCTAACCCTCCTGAGATTTCTCTTTCAACTCAAGCCTCGAAAGGACTCCTACACGCACTCCTTGCGGTAATCTATCAAATACTTCTGGGTATTTGATTTTTTCGACTCTGTGCACTATCGACAATAGAAGTCCTTCACTCTTCAACCTTAGTTGATAAATTCTAAGGCTTTAACTAGCCTGTGCACACCTTGCACGACTTTTTTGCATCACATGCACTTCTGCTAGAATGAGAACAATGGTATCCTTCCTGAGTTTTCTGAGATAAAATCAGACCTTCGTCAACGCACACCTTGCGGACGTTTCACTACACTCCTCGTAGGAACTCTCTTAGGAAGAGAAACAATTGAAACTAATTCTTCTCCTCTCTCAGTCTTCATATACTTAACATGAAATCACACATTCAACACAAAATAACAACAAAGGCATAACAGAGAGAATAAAATAGTTGTAAGCTTACCATTCAACATATGTAAATAGTAAACATCATAACACCATGAAATCTAAGTCAAAGATTCATATATTAACTCAAATACTCCTGTACATGGGTTCTTCTCTACAGCTCTCTGCTATATCTCTCAATGATGATAGTGTTCATAATACAATGATACAATGGTGAGGGTGTCTATATCCATTTTCCCTCCTACTCTCTAAACTGTCTAATCTCTTAATTCAAATCTACCTACTTTCATTAATTACATACATATTCCTTTACATACTATAGATGAGAGCAATCGCTCAAGATCTATTTACAATATTCAATATATAAATGCAAGTACTCCTTCTTCTTAACTATTACATTAATTCTTTTAAGTTCAAAATTCAAAATGGTTCTTATGAAAGCGTGCCCCTTTTCTTCATTTGCGCGTCCAACTATTTCTTTGTCTAGGCGCGTGCTTTGGCTTTGCATGATGCTGCTGCATCAAAATATTTGTGGCTTAAACAAATATGAATAGGATGATAATATTCATACAATCCTCTGGACGTATAGATCAACATTCAAATGATCGACTGGGAAAACTTCATTCAAACTAGTTTACGGACAAGAAGCCATTATCCCCTTACAATTTTGGACCAATTTCGACAAGGTGGCAGCTGTTATCCACTTAAGCCCTAAATAGTGGAACATTATCCCTTAATTAGGGAATATTACATTAGTAATTCTATTTTATTTATGTCGGCTTGGGTCCATTAGTTGTAATTGTAACTCCTAGTCTCCTATATATACCAAGGAGACCTTTTCATTTGGAATCATTTTGTATTTGGAAATGTATGTGGTGTATAAGGAGGTTGCCCATTGGAAGAGTCTTATTATCTGAAATTATCTCTTTTTCAAGGCGTTGAGTACTTATTCAAAGGTTTTTCTATGCTATCTTGATATTTGGTTCCTAACATTTGGTGTTAGAGCTTAAGGTCTTGGGGTTTTACTGCTACACCCGAGACACCTTAGAATTTTCACTATAATTTTTTTTTCTACAACGTTTCAGAAGGATCCCCTAGGAATATATTTAGTAGACAGATCAAGGTATGTGGGGTAAAAATTTAAGCTCCGGAGGCCTTATACTTTTGGCGATATAGCCTGTGTAAGATAGGGTTATGAAATCATCCTGAATTTACTCATCTCAAAATTTTCTCTATAAACATTTTTATGTAACTGTTAAGACCCTGAAATCTGGAGGATATTCATAGAAATTATTAATGTATTTTTGATACAAATTTAAGCTTCTGGGTCATCCTAGTTTTCTAGATACACCCTGTGCCAGACAAGGTATCTGACTAGTCATATTAACTAGTCTCAAACAGGTCTTCTAGGTAAAATAGTGATATATTCTTAAGTGAGTATCCAAATTAAGTGAGACAAGTTTCATTGGATAGTGGAAATTCTATAGTAGTTTTGGTACAAGTTTTACAATCAAATATTAGATATTGTGATCTTGGCACTCTTTACAAGTATTCTCTCCTGGACGGGACAACAATCAGAATGGTGTGGGGAAGTTACGATAAATTCCACTTGGCACATCCAATTTTGATCAGACTTGTGGCATTGCAAAGAATTTGTATAAGAGAACAACAAAAATAAATTTCCAGACACAGAAGGGACAAAATCTTGGAGATACAACATAAGAAATATCATCTAGCAGAACCACCTCGAAATCAAGGTTTAAAAGTGATACTTGGCCAACATGCCACCAAAAAAGGGAACTTGTACACCAATTAATCCTACATAAAATCCTAATTGGACTCTTGATAAAGGTGAAGAAATGAGCAGAGAAATAAATGATTTACAAAAGAAGACAATAACAAAATACGAACTACAAGGGATGATGGATTTAGCTGAAGCTAAGTTGGAGGAAATAATGGATACTAAGATGGAGGGTTTATAAAGGGAGATCATGGAAGGATTGAAATTTTTTCTAATAGAGAGGACACCTGAAAGTTAAAATGTATTCCATGAAATTCATGATCAGGATACAAGGAAGATGAATCAAGAATGGAGAAACTCCAACATTGGGTTGAAGACCAACCACTTTCGTAATATCGATATGAGGAATTTTGATGGAAAGGATCCAATCACATGGATACTTTAGATGAAGAAATTCTTTGATCTACATGATGCACCACATACACAATAGGTATAAATTTCTTCTTTATATTTAGAACCCAATCGATTTTTGTGGTATCAATGGCTTTGTTCTCACAAATCACTCATCACTTGGACAATTTTCATGGAAGAAATGATAGCAGACTATTTATCCAATTGATAAATCTCAAGCAAAAGGGTTCAGTTACAGAGCACATTGAGAACTTCCAAATATTGAATATAAAGGTAACGTATATTCTAGATGAGAAACTAATTGATGTATTCATAGAATTTTTAAATGATAACATTCAACATGAGGTTCGCCTTTGGGAACCCAAATCATTGGAGAATGCATTTACGGTGGCAATAAATGTTGAAATTAAAAATATGGCTATGGCTACTAGAAGGACCACTCCTAACATCTATCAAGAGAATAATGTTCCTTCTTCTAAAACACCTCAACCTACAAGGTTGACACCTCAACAATTGGAGGAAATAAAAGAAAAATATTTATGCTTTAATTGTGACAACAAGTACAGTAAGGGACATAAGTGTGGTGAGAAGAAATTATTCTACATAGATTATGAAGAGGAAGAAGAACAAGAACCATCTCAAGATGAAAATGTAGAAGAAATTTCTTCTGAAGAGTTGACTCCCACGATATCATGTAATGCATTGGATGGAACTAGCACTCCTCAAAACCTCAATATTAAAGGATATATCAAAAATAAAAGGGTAATAGTCCTAATTGATTCTGGTAGTACTCATAATTTCATTCACTATAAATTAGCCAAAGATCTCAATTTCTTTGTATATCCAATGCCAGAGTTTCAAGTAATGATTGTAGATGGAGGAACTATCAATTTCTTAGGAAAATGCAATAAGATCAATGTTACTATGGGGGAATATGTAATGAATAGTCTAATGATTGATATACCCATGGGTGGTGTTGATGTCATACTAAGAATCCAATGGTTACAATCATTAGGAACAGTGGCTTGTAATTTTCAAGAACTTTTCATGAAATTTTCATTGGAAGGAAAAGAAATTGAGTTAATGGGTGTCACAAGGAAACCTAGTAAAGTGATAAGCTCTAATGGCATGAAAACATTATTGAAAAAGGGGCATCAAGGTGTAATGGCACAACTATGCTCACTATATGTTCACACATCTAAGCCATCTATTCCCCTAGATATCCAAGGGATCATTGATAGGCATTCCAAAGTATTTGAAGGCATTCCCAAAGGTCTTCTACCCACTTGAAATCATGATCATGCTATTCACCTAATTCTTGGGAGTGTTCCTCCTAACATCATGCCTTACATATACCCTTATTCTAATAATAGTGAAATTGAGAATATGGTTGAAGAAATGTTAGAGGATGGCATTATTATACCTAGCCAAAGTTCTTACTATGCACCATTGGTATTGGTACTCAATAAATATGGCTCATGGCGTATGCGTCCAGATTATAGAGAGCTCAACAAGATCACTATTAAAGATAAGTTTCCCATTCTCATCATTGATGAATTTTTAGATGAACTACATGGAGAAATCTATTTCACAAAGTTGGATCTTCGTTCAGGGTATCATCAGATTAGAATGAAGGAAGTAGATATCCCAAAAACAACATTCCGAACTCATGAAGGCCATTATGAATTTTTGGTCATTCCTTTTGGACTTACAAATTCACCTTCCAAATTACAAGGGTTGATGAATTCCATTTTCTAGCCCTTCCTTCAAAAATTTGTGTTAGTATTTTTTTATGATATACTAATCTATAACAATTCTTGGGAGGATCATGTGTGACATGTTGACAAGGTTCTACAACTACTAAATGAGCAACAACTATATGCCAAACCATCCAAATGTTTCTTTGGGGTGAAAGAGGTAACAAATATATGGATTTGGTTCATATTGTATCTCATGAAGGTGTCAAGGTATAACCTAACAATATTAAGACCATGATGGACTAGCTGATTCCCAAAACATTGAAGAATCTTAGAGGATTTTTGGGTTTGACAGGATACTACCGCATGTTTGTTCAGAACTACGGAGGAATAACAACACATTTAATGAAATTAACTAAGAAGGATGGATATTCATGTACTACAGAGGAAACTAAAGATTTCGAACAACTTAAAGAGGTGATGTGCAAATCTCTTGTCTTGACCAAACTAGACTTCACAAAACCCTTTATTGTGGAAAGTGATGCCTCTGGAAATGGCATTAGTGTTGTTATAATGCAATAAGGAAGGACCATTTATTTTGAAAGTCGTCCACTCAAGGGAAAGGACTTACACAAACCCATTTATGAGAAGGAAATGATGGCAATACTACATGCATTGAAGAAATGGTGCACTTACCTAATAGGTAGGAACTTCAAGGTCAAAACAGATCATGATAGTCTTAAATACTTCTTGGAAAAAATACTATCTTCAAAAGAACAACAAAAATGGGTGACCTAGATATTGGGTTATGATTTTGAAGTCATCTATAAAAAAGGGAAGAAAAATTTTGTGGCAGATGCACTCTCAAGAAAGGATGAAGATGTTGAGGCCTTTCTTTGTGCTATCTCAATCATCCAACCCGTTTGGATAATATAAGCGAGGGAGGAATGGAAGAATGAAACAAACGTGTGGACTCTCATTCAAAGGTTGCAATAGGATTCCAATTCATTGGATACATTTACATGGAAAAATGATTCACTATAGTACAAATATCTCTTATATTTATGTAAAAAATCCCAACTCAAACAAAAGGTACTACTGGAATTGCACACCTCTTCAGTAGGAGGGAACTCAATATTTTTGCAAACCTACCATAGGGTCAAGAAGGAATTTTTTTGGGATGGACTTAAAACTGATGTTCAAAGGTTTTTGGAAAAATGTTTGGTTTGCCAACAAAATAAGGTGGAAACAATTAAGACCCCAGGTCTTTTACAACCATTAGCCATCCCAAGTTAGCGTTGGGAGGAGGTTTCCATGGATTTCATCACAGGGTTACCGAAGTCTGAAGGAAAGAGTGTCATCATGGTGATTGTTGCTAGACTAACCAGGTACGCACACTTTTGTGCACTCTCGTATCCCTTCAAATCCATTACAGTTGCCACTGAATTTATGTAGACAGTTCAAAAGCTACATGGAAGCCCAAAGATTATCGTAAGTGAAAGATATCCCATCTTCATTGGACATTTTTGGACATAATTATTTTCTTGTTTGGGTACTCAATTGGCTCATAGCTCATCCTATCATCCCCAATATGATGGACAAACCAAGATAGTAAAAAAATATTTGCAAGGCTACCTTAGAACATTATTGGGGCAACCATTTAATAAACTAATTAATGCTTCCCATTTAAAAAAGTATCAAGTATAAAAGAAAAGAAACCTGCTAGAAAAATATAGCACAGAGTTTCCAATAGGAACCGATTAAATCGACTAATCATACTTATGAGAAATAAATCTTGCTTAATTTTAATAAACAAAAAACATTTAGACAAATTCAGGTAAAGAAAACTAAGAACATAAATTATTTAAAGAAAAACCATAACACTAAAGTAAAAACAACAATAAAGTAAAATGGAGAGAGAAAGAAACCCTCGGTTGAGTCTGAGACAAAGTATTAGAAGATATTCTCGACATTCCACACCTTCAACCGACTTAAGACAAATGTTCATAAGAATAAAATCAAGCGAAAGGATCAGTTCGAGAGAAATCGAGCACGATTCAATCAAGCGTAGATCATATGAGCATAGACCAAGAGAACACGAATCAAATTGGCATGAAAAAATACGACATCATTCAGACTGAGTCAAAATTAGCAAAATGAATGAGTAAACAAGCCATCATCAACATCGTCTAAGTCAGTCCAGTAATAAATATGGCTCAAAAATACCCATTGTTCGACCCACATATCAACCACATATCAACAGAGGAAACCTCATCGGTCAGGTCCAAGACAATGTCGACCAAGAAATCACTGACATAGGTAGAGAAGGAGCGTTTAATTCAGGATAGGTAAAAGGTGATGAGAGAATTAATGATGGAAATGATCGATGTACAATTGATCACACAAGCATCAACTAGACCAATATGCGTGACTATAAACAACAATATATTGCAATTAATGATCGATAGGACGTAAAAAAATGCCAACTGGGAAAAAATTTAAATGTAAACTTGCTCGAATCACTCGTACCACCAATATTTATGATGGAAGAGAACAAAATATAAGAACAGTTGGACGCATTGAACCCCACACTTTTTCCACCAACTATAAATTTGGAAGAAGCCTATGAATTTTCCTCATTGTTATTTTCACCACCACAACTAAGTATAGAGTAGAGCGCATAGTCAACAAAACCGATAAATTCACCAACTTTGCCTGAAGCTAGTAACTAGGATCAACAAATGTCGAGGATGAGTGGTCAAGTCGACATTGGAACGGAAGGTTCAAGAACGAGGCAAGTTTTTGACAGAGCCACCACAATGCCATTACAAATACAGATGAAAAATATATTACTATCAAAGATGGAGGAATCATATTGGAGAAAGCACTGGATAAATTTCACGGAGTGGGAAATGCAGGAAGGAATTTGGAAAGTAGAAACTGAATTCCATGAAAAATAAGGATTCTGACATATCCTTGGCACCCTACAAGAAGAGATGATTTTAAGGATGGAAATTTATTTTAAAATGTAGAAACCTTTGCAAATATTACTAATCATTCATATTCCAACTATAAATGTCTCGCGATATTTTTATAAAAATATTCAAATTTCTATGGATTTTATGTAGTTTGTATAAAAGTTTTGCGAATTTTAAGGTAAAATAATTTTATCCTATAGAATTTGGGCAAATCATTTTTAGAATAGAAAATTGATTTTTGGGAAAAACCATGGAAACTTATCCCAAGAGTGAAATTTAGCCCCTAAAATCATCCTTTCCCACAAGTAGATGATATGGGTTGATGGAAAGAAGAAGCGGTAAAATTCATTGCTAGTTAGTATCATCAGGGATACCTTTGGTTGGATCAAATGATAGCAATAACCAACAGACTCCTCTACCAAATCTTGGGAATCCAAAGAGAAGGGACCAAGGTACCCAAGTCGGCCAACACCAACCAATGGATGCAGTTTTTGATGGGGTCGATGACAACCAAAAACTATAAGGGGTTGTTGATCAACAAAATTACCGACCCAAGAGCCCACTAAAATTCCATCATAATATCTTTGTGCTTCACACAAGAAGTTAGGGCATCCAATGTAAATATGACAATGGTCAAGGAAGTAAATCAATTCTATCATAATGCAGAAAGGTTCAATTTGGCAGAACATTTGGCCGATATGATCAGAACCAACTACAAGGAAGTTCAAGATTCAGGAAGATCCATCAAAATTCCTTCATTTATAATCTGGATAGAAATGGAACAATATGGACCTATCGGAGAAACAACATTCACATCGAAGAAAACCCTAACAATGGAGAGCTATAGAGTTTTCTCCTCGAATCTGACAGGTACATCAAACTCACTTCCACCAGAAGAGATATTCTGATTGTGGGTCGTAGGATTGAAATATAGTACCCAAATATGGTGAGTCGAGAAAACACTCTGTCGAGCACTTAAAAAACCTTTCCACATTCAACTCAACCTCGATTGCACAAAGTTGTGGTGTGGGCTTGCATCGTCACTAGAGCCAAAAGAACTACATTACTAGCTGACAGTGGAAGAAATATTCACAAAACTAGAAAGACAAATCAACCAGGATTTAGAAATTCCATCTGAGGCACAACAAAAACGGGTGCATATAATATTTCCATTGATTGACAGGGAGAATAAATAATAAAGGGAATCATCTCTTTACATAGTTTTGTTTGTCAAAGACTTACAAGCTCTGACAGTTGTACCTCCAAATCCTTCCAGAGGAAAACAAAAACAACTGACTAAAATGAACAAGGTGAAGAAGGTTGTCGAGGAATAAGCAATAGATATTGAAACATAGGATATCTGGAGAGAAACATTCCATTTGAATGAGGGCATTGACTTCAACGACCCCATCATTAAAGAAAAAATTACAAGCATCACCTCCAAGATCATCATGACATTATAGCAAACCTGACAAGACACTGCTATCATGAAGAAGATATACAGTTCTTCGGTCAGAATAGAAATGAAGTAATATTTCTAGAAGGCTAAGGAGAAAAATAATTAGTTCAAGAACATAAAGAACATGCTTAGAAAAATTGAAACAAGTGGGGCGAAGAGGAAGGAAAACATAGAAAGAACAATTACTTATGTCAACCCAAAAAAGGTCATAGTGAACAATACAGAGTGGGAAATAAGGCCAAGATCAACACCAAGTAAGAAAATGAAACTTGATGCTACAATTGGACTTACCAGGGAGTCACCTCTAGTAGAGACATTCCCGGTCATGGAAGAATTTCTAGTGAAGAAAAAGAAGAGGCAACTGATAATCAACGAGTCATCCAAAGAAACATAGTCAGATCAACTAGTCAAGAAAGATGACATTGAGATAGAAAATCTCGACATGGAGCAGTAGTAGTTACTAGAGGAAATCGACATAGAGTTAATAAAACAAGAGTTGACTGGAAATCCTATGTCACCACAACATTCAGTTGAAACAATCCAAATCGGTTAGTTGACCATCTCAACACAAAAACAGGAAACCCATTTGTTTGAGGCATTGGACCAACAATAAGAATTCCTATGGATAGTTGAGACACATCAATATGAGGTTAGATAGAGTACTAAAGAAGTAGATCCAGAAACCACCATCCCAAACATACAAATGAATAACTTTGAAAATCTCCAAACTAAGAATCCCTTACCCGAGGAAAATCCTATCGATGTTGAGAAAATCAACAAAAAAGGACTAGAGTTCCACGACAAAGAGGATATCGAGGTCAAAAACACCCAGCAGGAGGAGGAAGAAAAATATGAAGAAAGAGTACAAAGAATCCCAATGACACACCAAATGGTAACAAAATATGGTTAGTCATCCAAATATGCATGTAAAATAAATAAAAGGAAGCCATCCATGATTACCATCCTTATGCTTGGAATAACTACTCTAGTAGGTTTTTCGGTCGACACTTCATTCTGCCCAACAACTATTTCTAACAAACAATTGTTCAACTTACATGGAGTTATTTCAAAACAATCATCAAGAATATGGATTAAATTAATGAAATAAATAAGTCAGATCGAAATACTAAAGCAAGAGAAAAAAAATATCTTGGAAGGATGCAGAGAAGAAGTCAGGATAAATGAGGGGACATAACATATATCAGAAGCACATAACCCACTAGAAGGCTTTAAATAACTGATTGATCGAATGATCAAAACCAACACAAACTACTGACAACAAGTAGAGGCTCTGAAGAAAGAAAAAGAATAATTCAAAAAACAACGTGACTTAGCCATCGAAGAAATCCAAACAACTCAAGATAAGATGGATGCATCATTAGAAATAGAAAAAAATAATTTGATTGGATTCAAGAAGAACGTATATACATTAACCAAACAAGATATCACACTAAACTCTGTGGTAAGTGAATGGCCGACTCATTTTGTAGATGCATTCAGTAAATGTTGGATACAAAAGGATGTAATCGATAGTATAGAAAGGACAAGAAACTTGGATATGGATAAGAAAATAAAAGAATCTATCACCATGCAACTGGAAAAAGAAAGAGAAACAGAGCAACAACTATCACAACAAGAACAAGAATGGTAGAAGGAAGGACACAGGGTGCAGTTGGAAACTAACAAAGAAGCCAATTTCCTTAGCCATCTCATATGTAAAATGTAGGCTACATAACAACAATTCGACCAAGAGTCAGGAACATCTCAGACATCAAGTATAGTAGATAAAGTCGACTTGATTTCCCATTCAAAAATTAGGATTTTAGAAGTGCAACAGGCGATCAACACATGGTGTGATTTCATTCAAAAAACAAAGCAATCAACCCCTAGTATTATTCAGACTTCCTTCAAATTCAGAACATAAATCGAAAATAATAAGGATGTCGACAAAACCAGCGAAGGAAATCTAGGCACAAAAGATCAGCCATAAACAATACTTTAAGTTGGATGACCATATAAATATTTTGTCTCCTATTATTACATGATTCTCTTTCTCACTTCATCTTCTACTTCTCCATATTCTAATATTGTATTCAAAATATGAAAAAAATATTTTGTATAACCCCTACTTGCTTGGAACGAGCAAGGAATTGAGGTGGGGGGTGATGTTGTAGGGGCTAGTCGACCCTGTCAACTAGACTCGATGATAATCTAAGAACCAATCGATTGACCGACGTCGTTAGAAGTAGAAGTCGGTCAGAGTATATGTTAACTGACCGACCTATGAAGTTAAGTAGTTGCAAATTATTGAAAGAGGTACAAATACACAAGAACATGAAGGATCACAGAGCTTCATGTGAAAGGTTATATGTAAGTATGTTGTACTATTCTACGATATAATAAAATGACTTTTCTTTGGGATCTCATTAATTATGTATGTCTTTACCTATGTCTATATTTATGCATGTATCTCTATGATGTCTATGTAAGGAAATACTGGTAACTCTCCCTACTTTTCCCTAGATTACAACAAGAGATATACATAGATTATTGTGCCGATGGAGAAATTACTGAATAAGGATACTAAATATCAATGGAATGATGAGTGCCAACAAAGTTTGGATATTCTAAAGGAGAAAATGGTGACTGCGCCAATTCTAGCATTTATAGATCGGTCAAAGGAATTTAATGTGCATGTAGATGCATCTACAATAATGTTAGGTGCAGTACTAACACAAACAGGAGAAGGTGAAATAGACCATTCAATTTCATTTGTATGCAGGAAATTATCATATTCAGAACAAAACTACAATACTATAGAGAGAAGGACTAGCCATGGTATATGATTTGCAAAAATTCACAAATTATTTGTTAGGGAAACATTTCAATATGTTTACAGATCATTCTTCTCTTAGATAATTAGTCAATAAGATAGTGTTGGGGGGAAGAATATGCATATGGATACTTTTGTTTCAAGAGTTTGACATTGAAGTTGTGGTGAAGCCTAGAATATTGAATGTAGGACCAGATCATCTATCCAGGATAACCAATGGAGAATAACCTAGTAACTTGGAAAAAAACTTCCCAGATGCACAATTTTTTCTGGTACAGATAGATGATGAATGTTTGGATGAAATTATTGAGTTTTTGAGTACAACATTTTCACCAAGATAATTTACTACTACGCAAAAGAAAAAATTGGTGGTCAGAGTTGCAAACTACCAATTGATTGTAGGTCATTTATACAAGCTTGGAGAAGATAACATTTTGTGGATATGTGTTATGGAGCATGAAAGTCCTACCATTTTAGAAAAATAACATGAAGGTATTTTTGGAGAACATTACGGAGGGAAATCCACTGCGCAAAAGGTATTGTACACAAGATTATGGTGGCCAACAATTCACAAGGATTCAAAAGAGTACTCTCAAAATTGTGATGTTTGTCAGAGAGTTGGAAATCCATCCAGGAAGGATGAGATGCCATTAAGACCTCAAGTAACTTTGCAAGTGTTTGGAAAGTGGGTTGTATACTTTGCAAGTCCAATAAATCCACCAACAAGAAGATCAAGATGCCAATATATGATTACAACGACATAATACTTAACCAGATGGGTTGAGGCAACACTAGTGAAGGATTGCAACATATAGACTACAACATGATTTTTATTTGAACATGTAGTCACAAGGTTTGGATGTCCAAGAATATTGATGAGTGATCAAGGAACTCACTTTATCAACAATATAATCTAGACAATGCTAGAAGAATTTGAGATACATCACTAGAAGAACACTCCTTATTACCCTCAAGCTAATGGAACAATTGAAGTGTGTAACCTGATTTTGGGGAATTCCTTGACAAATATTTGTAATGTGAACAAAGATGATTGAGATTTGAAGGTACCAACAATACTATGGGCTTATATAACTACATGCAAGAAGATAACAGGGAAAACACCCTTCATGTTGGTGTATGGACAGGAAGAAATAGTTCCCTTGGATTACTTGATACCAAGTCTGTACATTGCAACAATTACAGATATGATAGAAAGAGGCGCAACACAGGAAAATTTGGTGCAATTCAAGGAATTGGAAGAAGATGGAATCATAATTGGTTTCCATCAGGAGGTATATAAAGAAAAGGATAAAGCATGGCATGGAAAACATATTAAGAAGAGGATATTCCAAGTAGGAGATTTGGTTCTCCTCTATGGTAGTAAATATTTGCAGCACCCAGGGAAACTTAGAATGTGATGGCTAGGTCCATATGCGAAAAAGTGTGTCGTAGATGGAGGTGTTGTGCAGCTACATGACTTAGAAGGTAAGTAAGTTCAAGGAATGGTGAATGGTAGTCGACTGAAACTGTACATGGACAATGGAACTACCAACCCTCAGTAATTACAAAGAAGAAATTAGAACTGTACATAATGTATATAGTAGGAATAAAAAGATGAAAAAGAAAAGAAAAAGTAGAAAAAGAAGGAAAAGAAGAAACAAGTAGAAAAATGAAGAAATAGCCAAAAATAAATATTTAAAGGAATAAGTGTTAGACAAACAATTGAGAATGATAGTGCACAATAGATAACAGACTAGTATGACAAGAAATGAATATACTACACACATGACAACTATGATAGAAGGGAAGTCAAGGGCACCATAGAAATATGACAATAGAAAAATATTGCGCATCAGAAAAATAAAATAATCAGGAAAAAGAAAACCCGACCAATAGAAAAATGAGGCATGAAATGAACATTTATGATAGTGGAGGAAGTGTGCCCAGTAATATTTGGAGCATTTATGACAACACTATAGAAGTACAAATCGTTCCCAATAAGCCACATTGTGACTTTGAGCAAACGCAGAGCTAAGAAGCGAGAAGCGAAGAATGAATAGGCGATCTAGCAAACCGACAGTGAGATTTCAGAAGAAAACCCACTGATATTTAAGCAAGACGGCACCACCTAAAGTCATAGCACCTAGTCAAATGTAGACGCGAACCTGAAGAAACAACAAGTCGTCGTAGGAACCAACAATGGAAATAGAAAACCTAATGCATATGGAGGGAGGGGTAGATGTGGATGCCATTCCTTCCCCATTCATTGAGATAGTGAGCCCTATATTGGTGGAGGATCAAGAACCTTCCCCTATGAAAGATCAGATGTATAATGATCCACAAAACACAATAGAGGAGAAAACATTGACACAACCACCTACCATGGAAGAATTCCAGCCAACAGAGGAAGTAGGCGAGGAAATAACTGAGTCTGATGAGCCGAGGGTTCAAGGATAGTTAGAAGAGACCACAGAGCATCACAAGTCTAGTGCAAAGGAGGAATAGGAAGATAAAATGTACCAAGAGGCATGGCCCTCAAGAACACCAGCAAAGAAGAAAGGAAAACAATCGGTCCAGAGGTCACCGCATAAGAAACCAGAGGAAACCCTTGTGTTATTGCACATACTAGTAGGAGTGAAGTTTTTACCCGATTTTCTAGTATGCGTAGATAAATTATGATACTCAGACCATGATGTAAATGATATGGACAAATTTTCTAAATTTTCGCAACAAGTTTATATGGAGAGAAGAGGGGTCAGTACGATAAGAATACCAATTATGGAACCCAAATAATGGATACAAGGTTTATATAACACACGTATAATAAAATTGTTAGAGATCCTACATTTTAAAAGGGAAAGGATGTAAATAAATACGTCAAGTAGTTACTGGAAGCAATGCACGGAGGAATTTTGTGGCTGGATATGAAAGTTTCAATTGATGTCTATCTAATTTCCCAAATAACAGGTCTACCCACAACAAGGGAGAAATCTGTGCAATATCTAGATGACAAGACCAAGGAGAAAGCATTGGTAGAGGAAATGAAGCAGACCTATGGAACAGAGAGAGGATCTAGGGTGATCATTATAAATAGAATCAGTGAACCTCCAATGATATTAGCAACAAAACTTATGGCCTATAAACTACTAAGAAAGTGTCGAAAAGAAGAAGTGACAACAAGTGTAATAGTAGCATCCGCGTAGTGCACGAAGGGGAATGTAATGAGTTGGATTCCTTACCTGTTGAATTCATTTCTAGATGACTGGAAATATGCCCTAGACTTAGGAATGAAGTTTCATTACTCCTGGATAATCATACTTATAACATTGGTGGGATGGAAACACCCCAAATACCACATGTTTTGTCAAAGAACTAGAAATTTCCACGCAACACAGTATGAAACATTATGGCACACAACTGTCGCAAGGGAAATACAGACAAACTCTAGAATATTCATGACATATCTTGAAGAAATACAAGAAAAGGTGGCAAAGACTTGGAGGATCCCACCAAATGTAGTGGAGGATTATAAGAATATAGCCAACTTCAAAGAATCAAGGAATAATATGTGGATCCAGGAAAAAAGGGATCGAAAGAAGGAGTGGTTGCAGATGAGATACTATGTCACAACAGAGGAAGTACAATGGTCAATGAAATATTTTAAGGAGGAATGGAAGGTTCCAGTAAAACCAACAAAATACAAGCAACCAACAGAAGCAAGCTCTTCACAGAAGAAGAGTACCCCAACAACAAATATAAGAGAAACAACATGACACACAAAGAAATTAGGGGGGAGCGCAAAAAAATAATAATAAGGATATCCCTAAGCCTATCACACAATAGAAGGACCATGCATATGCCACTAATGGAATGACACAGAGGAAGGATAACATCTATGCACATGAGGAGCAAGAAAGAGGGCACATACTAGATATCCCAATCACAGCAGAGAAAACTAAATCAATGGTACCCAATAGAACCATGTTACAATCAATGAGAGAATGTAAGAAAATGAAGGCCCATAAGGAGGTCCCCCAATATACCATAACAAAAGATGATGCAGAATTAGTCACAGAGAAAGTACAGGACCATGCTGCAAAATAATATGAAGATGTAGAGAAACAAAGAGAGAAGATAATACAAGATCTGATAGAACTCAAGAAGGTCTTAGAGTAGATATGATTTACCAAGGCACAACACACAGGGAAAACAA
>JASDQU010710419.1:0-21994 GCA_032191745.1 Picea mariana
TGTTCTCTCTTGTTCTCTCAACAAGAATGCTGCAACTTTCTTGTTCTTGGCATCTCACCAAGAACCTCTTGGCATCTCACCAAGAATCTCTTGCTCTCTCAACAAGATTGTTGCTGCATCTTCTTCTTCTTGGCATCTCACCAAAAAGCCTCTTGGTCTCTCACCAAGATTTCTTCAACTCCCTTGTTCTTGAACTCTCTTGCTCTCGGCATCTCACCAAGAGCCTCTTGGCATCTCACCAAGATTTCTCCTCTCCAAGAATGGATGCGCCCATTTGCCTTAATCAACCTCATGAGGGAAGGTGAGGAGTTTTCTAATCTAATGGCTGAGTTTAGATTAGATGGGTGGCTGAGATTTTGTGTCTCTTCACTCACCCTCACTTTAATCATAAAGTTATCTTTTAATTTGCATCTCACAAATTAATTTGACTAAGACCCATATTCGGCAATTTCTCCCCCTTAGGGCCTAGGGAAGAGAAACACTTGCCTTGGTACATAATTTAACAGATGCAACATGTGATACAAACGAGTTCATACAACAGGTTGATGCAACTTGTGACACACAAGATATAATGCAAATGGTTGATGCTACTTGTGATACAAAATACTTAATATATGATGCACGAGACACATAATATGTGGAATATTCCAAAGATGAGTCCCAAAAAGATGCACATAATGACAAAAAAAAAATGTGAAGCAGTAAAATGAAAAAAAGTTCAAATGATATTTCCAAGATGTTTGTCATATCTTGGGAAGAATTATCGTTCAACAAAGATCAGCATGGCTTAGGATATGGAAAAAGTAAAAACTTTCATATCCCAAATTAATCTAAATCAATTCATTTTGTGAATGCATGATTTCATGAAGAAGTAAAGAATATTACTAATAAGTGACAACATGGTCATAGAGTTGGTCACTTGGAGACACAATGTTTTGATCTTCATCCTTGAGTTCATTGTGGGAAGACAAATCACCTCTCAGAAAAATGTCACAAGAAGAAAAATGTTAAGAAAACAATTAATTATGGATGGATAACTTCATGGAAATGGAATAAAAAGGTAACGAAACTACATCAGTCTTACCGTCTAGTCAAGACAAAGGTAAATCCCTAGCGGCATGGAGAAATGGCAACAGTCAAAATATTTCAAACAACTATTCTAGATTATTTTGGTGATGATCTAGATCCAATGTTCTTTAAAATTAAGTCCAAAGTGGTTCCCTTATGGCATATCTTTTAAGCATGCCCCCCACAGGATGAGATAACATGTGGTTGTTTCCACATGCCCACTTTGTGTTATACTCAAATGGAATAAGTATGGTACTTTGTTGATCCTAGAGGGGGGAGTACAATGATGTAACTCTTCTGTACCTTAAGGGCAGATAGTTCAAAAATCAATATGGATCATGAAACCACTTATGGTATCTCCTTTCAACTGACAAAGTGGGGAATTAATGATGGAATTGAAGATGGTTTTCAGACTGAAAATTTCGACAAACTATATGTCGAAGAAGCATCAAATATGCCAGGTGGGCATCAAATTTTCCAGATGAGAAACTGTAGTCTATAGATGGAAGACTTTGGTATAATTATGGTTCAATGAATTGAAATTGAATCATACACAAGGATGTTTATTTTGAGAGAAATGATGTAGACATTTGGTTCACCTAGATGGTCATTGGACCTAGCAGAGGATAATAGGATCCTTATGCATTATAACTTGGCATTGATTGAGTTGTCAAGCATTTTCAGGGATGTGTCAGATTTACAATTGATTCACTTCTCTTTGTTTTCTCTCATCATATTGGAGTTCACATCAGTGAACAAATTGTAGGCATTCTGGCTCACATGATTACACAGTGAGATTTTCCATAGTTTTCAACATCCAAATTTGACGGTTTTTTAGGTAGTTCTTCATTGAGGCTCAAATCAAGAGTTTCACTGTGAAGAGTTGGAGATGATACTAGTTTATCATACATTNAATCATTAAGGCCTAGTATACCACCTTTATGTATTTCACATACTAGGATATAGTCGTTATCCTAAGTGTGTTTCTAGAGTCCTACTTTTCCTCCTCCTACCTTATCTCCTGATGAGGTGTCGATGTGAGAACAATTGAGGTGGTTTCATTACTGTATTATATAATTGTATCATTACAATTAATACAATATTGTGAAAATGGCTTAAGGCCTTTTCCGCAAAACTTCTTGTCCTGATTTTGTGTGCTCGATTTCTTCAGTTGTTGTGTAATTCAATCCATTCATGTGATCAATCATTCATTTGGGATTTCAGATTGGGTTTTTATTCTTTATTTTTTTGAATAAATGTGATTAAAGTAATGATTATGTTTGTTGGAGTGAGTGATAACAATGATCAATTTCACAAGGACTGTATTTCCCTTTCTTCAATTAGTTAGAATTTATTTTCTACAAACTAGATTAGATTTCAATTCATGCAATTTCAATTACATTCAAATTGGGGTTACAATTCTAAGTGATTTCAAGCCAATTTGATTAGCTTAATTTACTTTCCTTTTAGCATGTGTGGATTTATTTCTTGCATTTTGTAGAACCTTGCTAAAAATTTGTGAACTATCTATACTCTCCTGGAAAAAGTAATCATTGATACTACAAATAAATAGAAATACAATGGAAGAATAGAGTGCATCCTGCATATACAGTGCATATTAACTTGCAATTTCCATACGAATCCCAGATTGATAATTAAATGCATAATATTTATAACTATCTTTTTGAGAAATTAGAAAGGTAATTAAAAATCCCAGCATAGCCCTTATAGGTTTATTTTTCTCTTGGAAGGTAGATTCTATTTCTTTATCACGATCCTGTTCATAATTGACACATTTTCTATAAATGTACTTACAATTTTTTTATAAAAATGCTCTTAATTTCTAGGTCTTGTTGAAGATAATCCATAAGAGAAGAAATTATGTGCACTAAGTCACTTAAATTCATATTAACCTCCCATGCTTCCAAAATTATGTTCAACCGTTTACTTATGTTCTTCGCAACATATGTTATGATTCCAATTAACAACTTGGAAACCTACTTAACTTTACAATATGTCTTGGGTGTTCCTTAAGGAATTGGTTCTGGAACAACAATAGACAAGGGTTCAACAAATAATGGTCCGGGACTCAAAGCATCTTCTAACTCACTTATCCTCTTCTTTAGTCTAATTTTTTCTAGTTCCTACACTGTAATTGAATGGGAAAGGACATCACTAGTGTTCAAGTGTATATGATAATTTATGAGAGTCCTACTGCGATGAAATCAACCTCTGAATTCCATTTTTCAGTGACTTTCTTGTTCTTAATATTAATTTTCTCTATCTGTGACTTTTTTGCTTCTTTATTATATTTGGTGTGATGCAATTTCAAGGATTTCTCTTCAAATACAATTGGTCCCTCATGGGCCAACTCCTCTATAATCTACCAACTTTTATCCATTTGAATTACTACCCATGAAAACACTTCATTGATGTTGTCGATCTCCATTTCTTTTGTATCATTTTCTTGGTTTTCAGAGTTTCAAGCACTTTTATTGATAGTACTCCTTTTTCTTTTTACAGCTGTGATAATATGTGCTTTCTCCATGTGTATATGAGGGGGATCCCCACCATCACCTCCTCCTATTCATCCTTCATTATTCTCTCTTCCTTTAACATTAGTGCTCCTGGCTCATTTGAGTAGAAGAGGAACTCCTACGGGGAAGGGGAGTGGAATCGACATTAATATTGGTTGCAATTTCCCCCCTCTATTTGTACTTATCTTGTTGACCCTATTTTTGTTAGCTTAGTCTTATTTACATGTGTGTTTGAACTAATTTGCATGACTAATTCATCATTATATACTTGGTTTTTATTTATTAGAGATGTCTTTGCTAGTGTTGTTAGGATATTTAGACACTTAGGAGTTAGTTACGATCAACTTGTTCTAATATGTCGTTAGGTAAAATTGTGTTTCTTTAGTATGCATTAGTATGAATTTCTATTTAGGAAATTAAATGGTCACAATATGTTCCCGACAAAGATTGATCCAACAAATCATATTCTCCTCGATCTTAATGGCTACATTGATCTATGTCTTAACATCCAATTGGTCCATGATCTCTATTTAAAGAGCATGGAGGGTCATTTTTTGATGGGACACCAAAGAATTTCTTATGGGGATATCATCAATTTATGACACCAACTTGTTAGGAGTTAGTGTTTTTGGAAAAGTGTACAAAGGGGTTTTGAATGATGGAACAATGATAATTGTCAATCTTCTAATTTGGAAAATGAAGGGCCTCACAAGAGTTTGATAGTGAGTGCAAAGATTTGGGTAGACTTAGGCACTGAAATATGATTAGAAGAATCATAACCTCATATTGTAGGACCATTCTTATGGACCTAAGAGTTATATATACTTGTGTACTAAATTTATGTTATCTAATATGGACATTCTATTATAATTTAGATATGGTTATGAACCTGTGTAATTATTCTATTGTAATATTCATATCTAAATCAAATATTTTTTTTGTAATCAAAATAAATTTTGTTTTGTGCAAACTTATTTACTTTAATTACCATTTCTATTTAGTTTTTACTAAGAACATAATTCATCTATATTTTTAGTAGATTAGAAAAAATCATTTAGCAACTAATAACAATTTAACAATTGATAACTATTGATGATGAATAACTCTCATTAGAATTCATTTAGTATGGTGGTGTAGCTCCTTGTAGATTAGTTTAACTCCTCTACAAATTGGATTGTTCATACTATATTTACCTCCCATCCAGCTAAGAACAACCTCTCCATATCTCTAGCTCTAGGAAACCCCAATTTTTCCTAGCTCTCCAAACCCAAAGCTCAAGAACAATACCCATCCCACCAGTATCTCAAAATCATATTCACTATCTCTCACGGTTCATAGTGTTCATGGTTTTTCACTTCCAATGGTTCTCATTTCCTTCAAAAAAAAAATAATTTTCCCAAATCCTACAACCCCTTCTCCTTTTCCCAAAGTCCCCTTTATTCCTTGTCTACCACTATCTTCCTAGCCTCCCTAGGAAGGTCAACTATAATAAAACAATATTCCTTCCACCTACCCACATTTATTCATATGACATCTATCTAATCCATTAACTAAGTCTAAATTGGGTAGGTCACAAAATCCAATATTACTAAATGCAAATCAATCCAAAAGAAATCAAATTTCCCATTTACCAAAATATAATAAATCCAATAATTTAATGAAGTAATTTTATAATGATTTAATTTTAATTATACTGCAAACATCACACACACACACACACACACACACACACACACACACACACCATAAATAATAATAACTAGTATATATCATAATGATACTAGAATACACACACAAGGTATGTATGTGTAGCTAACACATACATAACTTGTGCATATACTAATGATAACAACCATCACATCTAATTCATAGTTCTTATGTTCTCTCATCCAATCATGCGAGACAATAATCCTTAAACACAATAATCTAAGTGGTCAACTTACATATTTATAAAGTAAAAATTCATGCAATTATAGAATAAAATAAAAAGGCCAAGCAAAAAGCTATGCACATTGTTTCTCCACTAAATTTCCGAAGAACTAGGAGTTGCATCTTTTGCATGCTCCTCATCATACTTTCCCCATTGATTGAATAAGCCATCACATAGACTCTAGTGGGAAAACATGTGTTTCTCCTTTGGTAGACTCAAAAGACAAATCTCCCACCCAAACCTCTTGATATACTTTTATATTTTTCGAAAGATGGACTCTATTAGAGTTGTTTTTCTCACTTCGCTTGTTAGGAATTTCTGAAGGTGTCCATGCTCTAATGAGAAGATATACTTGACCTTCACTTCATGATTCACCAAATTCTCCTTAAATTGATCCATAACTTCAGTGGCTAGAAAAAATCCCTCAAGTGGACTGAAACTAGGTAGTTTGCATTATACAATGGTGCCTTCTATCAAGTCCTAGATTTTGATGCAAGAAAACCATTCATCCTCAATTTTTTTCTATGACTCGCTAAACAATTTTCCCCTGTAATTGCTTGCTTGTTCAATTCTATATATCTTGGTCTTGTTTAATATCTTGATACCATGATCCTTGTGACCCTATCTATTCTATATTTTATTGATAAAATCTACTTGGTCTTGTACTTTATCTTGCTACACCTTCCAAATAAGATTTTCTTTGTATAATATAGAAAATTGAATGCTTGGCCCCTATAATTCAAACACTTTTGCAATGAATTACTTCCTAATTTTATTGTTGATCGTATCTTCTTCCAATACTTCCTCAATAAAACTACTCACTGCATCTTGTGATCCTTCGTAGTAGTTGACTTGGTTCTCCAATATAGTGATTTGTTTACCAAGGATTTAAATTTCCTCTACTTCTACTTTGGACTTATCTATGGTGGCATGAGAAGTGGTTATCCTAGAAGACAATATGTCATTGAGATTATATTTCTTGGTTTCAATCATGGCTTCCTTTGTTGT
Organism: Picea mariana; assembly: GCA_032191745.1. Taxonomy (NCBI): domain Eukaryota; kingdom Viridiplantae; phylum Streptophyta; class Pinopsida; order Pinales; family Pinaceae; genus Picea; species Picea mariana. Next base: position 6,544 of record JASDQU010710419.1, read on the forward strand.
GTAAATGATGGAGGTATCCACATCCACCTTATTCATATTTTGGGTTTGCTTCACAATTATTTGATTCCGTTAGTCACATGTTATTGATTCAATCTTAGTAACTTCCTCCAAAGCTTCTAGAATCAATTGGTCACCCCATGATAAAACATTTTCCAGGCTTCCTGGAGTGTGTTTTTGTTCAATCATTTGTTCTTTTCCTTTTTCCCCCAACTTTAGAACAATTATATCCTCCCCTACCAAATCAATGACACTGTTAGGAGGGGGTGTTGTCTATTGTGTTGGGTGCTATGTGGGGGTTTGCATTGATTGATACTAAGTGTCACCTACTACAATATCTATATCTAATTCAATCTGAGTTTCTTCTTGTTGAATCATTTCTTCCTCTTTCTTTATTCTTTCTTCTTCTTCATGTCTCTTTTTCTCTTCAGCTAACAATCTTTCCTTTCATTTTCTTCCAACTACCTTTTCTCTTCTTCCTTGTTCCTTTGTTTTTCAACTTGTAGTCTTTGTTCCTCCTCTTTCTTCTTATGTTCCTCTTCTTATGTTCCTCTTCTTATGTTACTTTTCCTTCTTCTTCTTTTCTTTTCATTTCATCCTCTAATTTCTCTTTCTCATGTGCATCCTTCAAGGCCCTTTTCTAATCTCAACTTCAAATGCTAACCTCATGGATTCTGATAAAATTTGGGCATTTCCTTCATCCTCTCTTTTCTTTATTTATTCTTCAATTTTCATTATCATATCATATGATTCCTGATGTCTCCTCTTCGCACCCTCAATTTCCTTACATTTTACTTATTCTCTCAACCTTATCTCCTTAGCTCTCCTAGCTTCTTCCCCCTCTTTCCTAGTTCTCTCTATTTCAACTAACCTTATGTTTGTTTCCTCCATTTGGCTTTCTGGAGTCATGGTACTAAAAGATACTAAGTCCGGGGATTTCAATTTAGCTTGGACATCCCCCCAATATCTATCATTTTCATATGGGAGTTTGTCCTACCATTTTTCATGAGTATATGACCAATATAAAAAAATTACTTCACAATTTTTTGCCACAAGCCCAAGTGGATCATGCCTTCTGAAATGCCCTTGAAAAAACCTCTAATCCAACATGGCACTAGCTTCTTGTCTAGCTAGTTTTGGATCCTTCAAATGATAACACCCCAGGATAAAGTTATAAGGGAAAAATATTTTATTTTTATCTTCCTTGAATAGAGAAGCATTGAAACATTGTAATATTGTTTGGTATGCAATTTCAACCAAGATCAATCTATTGGGCACAAATATTGGAAGCAAATGAAGAGTATTAGTAGAAGAAAAATTTCTAAAGTAAGTATAATTCTCCTACATGCACCAACTTCCAATGTATTTGATCAGTTTTGTGGACTTCTTGGTAAACCTTGGGCATTCGTTGTTGAAAATGAGTTGATAAAGGGGAGAAAAATAATAATCATAAATAGTCAAATAATGTCTCTTATACTTGTTCTCCCAAAGAAATTGACAATATACATGGATTGGGGGCTCTTAAATATGCCAACTTAAGTTTACTCCTATGAAAATATTCATGGCATAAATTACATCCATGAGGTAGGATGACATGTAGAATGTAGGCACCACCCTTGGCCTGGTTTTGGATATATGCACCCTTTCAATCATTATGATTAGGGAATGTGAAATAATAGCAACCCAATTGAATATTTGGCTAGTAGTAAACACAATATATGCTAATGGAAACCAAGCATCCTTGAAATGTATACAGTCTTTCTCACAGTATAACCTGTCTATCAGGGCCATTGTGTATACATAGTGTTCTCTCATATTAGTGATGGAGTATATACCATTAGACTTATAGAAAAGCCTCTTTTCTTCCACCCATCGACTGGATAGAATCATTATTTTCTCATGTTGCTCATTGGACTGCTCTACAAAAATCGTAGCCATATATGCTTCATGTTGCTATGACTTATAGTATTTTTCCATCTCAGATTCCTACCAAGAACCTATGCATTTTCCCTATTCATTTAGTATGGTAATGCAACCCCCCCTACTCCCTCGTAGGGCTACATGGACTTTCGGTCAAGGATCTCCGATTCTTGAGTCAACTGACTCTTTGAAACCTTGATGGTCTCGTTCTCTATCTAAACACAGGCCCTTTCGGCTCCCTGGTGTAGGTCTTATGGTACCCGCAACCTTCCCTTTCTCTCTCCTGTGAAATCTCAGAGTACTGGGCATTAGCTCCTTTTCTGATAAGCCACCTCTTGATGTGACCTTGGGTGATGACCTCATGTGACCATGCAATTGTGAGCGCAACCAAAGGAGTTTTGAAATCAAACTACTTTTTGGCCCGAAATTCTTCTTGATCCTCCACGTGTCCTCTTGCCAAAACCACGGTCTAAATTGCGGCCCACCCTCAACGTTTTAAAGTTCGCGCAAATCCTATCCCCGCAATCCTACAGGACCATTGATCTCCCGATCTTGATGGTACTATCTGAACTGATGGTTCAGATCTTCCCTTTCCAAATCCACAGACCAGATCTACCCCTCCTAAATCAACGGATGTGATCTCCTTCATGATTCTGGACTTCAAACTTTTCAAATCTCAAACCCTTCTTTCCTCCGTATGTAAATATTCTGGAGTTGATGATCTGTAGACACCTGTCCTGCTCAATCAATGGTCCTACTTCTACTTTAGGTGTTTGATCTTTCAACTCAGATCAACGATCATGTGACCCTCTTCTCGATCAACAGTCGAGATCTCCTTCGGGTCTCTGGACTTCAACAATCTCAGTTCTCAACTGAAACCCCACTACAATTTACCCAAAGCTCACGATCTATTGACAAGTGTCCCCTTGCAGATCGATGTCTTATGACTCTTCGTCTATTCGGGCTTCGGGTGTTTCAACATTTCACCTTTTCCTTCCTCTAGATCTCACGACCCGCCGACACGTATCCTTCTGGATCTAATGGTCCAGATTCACTTCATCCCTTTGGCTCTTCGTGCTTTGGGAGTCTCAAATATCAACTGAACTACTCTCGAATAGGTTTCTCGAAGCTGCTAATCTGCTAACACGTATCTCCTAGCAATCAATGGTCAAGATCCTACTTCGGGTGTTTAACCTCCTCTCCGTCCACAAACTTATGGAGTTATGGATCTCTCACCACTTGTCTTCCTCGACGATGGACGGTCCCAAACTACTTTGGGACTTCAGAACTTAGATAAGTTCTCTCTCCTGCATGTGTGAAGTGCTAAGGCTCGTGCACCTTGCTCTGATCAGACGACTGTTGATCCTTTGCACTGTGATCCAACAACTACTATCACTCCTCCTCCTGAGCTTCTAATTCTTCTGACTTAGAAGATTTCTTAGTCTTCAAAGGTCTCAACCTTTGCTCCTCCTATTAGTTTGACTCTTGGATCTCGTCAACACTTATGAAAAGAGCTATCCCTTCTAATCTTGATCCTTAAAGGATTTCGATTTCCCACACACTCCTTGCATTCAGGGATTTCGATAACTCAGTTCGAAGGATTTCTTGAAAAGAAATTATTCTCTCCCTCCTGGCATTCCTCTGTTCTGGTTCTTCGACGCTTGGTCACTTCTTGATGCTGTGCACTCCTTGCACCTGGTCTAATTTTCCTCTGCTCTCTCTCTAAACTCTTCCGAGTCAATATGAGACTCAGTTGATGGACTCCTTGCGTTCGAGATGCACACCTTGCAGGCGAGTTTCAGAAGAGAAATAAGTGAAACTTATCCAGTTTCATCACGAACTCATACGATCAACTTCTCAAACAATTATACGTGAACAAAATGAAATAAACGACATACACAGAATGCAACATTCATTCAATCACACATTAAAATGAACATATTTAAAATATTTGGAACAATTCTATCTGTTCTATTCATTCATGAAACAATTACATCATCTTGGAGTTCTTCATTGCATCTCTCTTCTACTAGATTTTTCTCTATTGATCTCTATCTCTATCTCTTCATCCTCTCTATTCTTCCTCTCTATTCTATCCATTACAATACAACAATAAAAACTATCTAAGTACTGGCTCCACGAGCTCTCTCGTCCTGTCTGCAACCTATTCTATCAACTCTTGGTGGTTACTTACTTTGTCCTATTACAATAACTACCAGTTATTTCCAGTTAAGAGTCAACACTCCATATCTGCAACCCCTTACTGTCCTATATGACTTTACAAACATGACATATTTAAAAACGTTGTTTACAAAATATCTCAACAACTCAATTTATTTCTGAATTAAATGATGAGATGTCATGTCCCTGCCTCCATGCTTGTGTCTTTGACTTCGGAGGTGATGCTCCTGCATCATACTTCTTTGGTTAAAATTTTCATGGACTCCTGTCCATGAGCTCCTGTACTATTTTTCCATGCTTCAAAATATCAGGTTCTGTAACCCAACTTGCATCTTCTATTGGATGATCTTTCCACTTCACTAAGTATTCATGATATGTCTTCCTCCTGGTCTTCTTTCCATCTCTCTGTTCAATGATTTTCTCCATATGAGTTTTTTCTACTGTGGGAAATTGTTCTTCCCACTGAACTTCCTTCTGATTATCTGATTCTCCTGTCTCATCTCTACTATATGGGTATAGGTCTACGACATTAAATATCGGTGATATCTCAACATTGTCTGGAAACTCAATTTCATAAGCATTGGCTGTGAATTTTCTTAGAATCCTACACGGTCCTATCTTTTTCTTATTCAAATTTTATACGTTCCCCTTGGAAACCTCTCTTTTCTCAAATGGGTTAAAACTTCATCTCCAACTTCAAATTGAACTTCTCTCCTCTTTTGATCAACTTTGTTCTTGTATTTCTTGTTGTTGTCCTGTAGATGCTCTCTAACTCTGTCATGGAGTTTCTACATTTCTATTGAAAAATCCTTTGCTGCAGCACTTTTGAACTCATCTTGATTCATATCTCTCAACTTTGTAATCCCTCTTAGTTGTATACCATACACAATTTCAAATGGACTTTTCCCTGTTCTCTTGTTCATTGAATTGTTGAATGCAAATTCTGCTTGTGCCAGAATCTAATCCCATTGATGACCTTGCTCAGTGACTAAACTTATTAACAATTTTCCCAAACTCCTGTTTACTACTTCAGTCTGTCCATTTGTCTGAGGGTGATATGTTGAACTGAAGGACAATTTTGTCCCCAGCCTCTTCCATAGAGTCCTCCAAAATTTTCCCACAAATTTGGTATCTCTGTCTGAGACTATGCTCCTAGGCAATCCATGTAGTCTCACCACTTCTCTGAAAAAAAAATTGGCTATGTGTGTAGCTTCGTTTGTATTCTAGCATGGTATGAAATATTCCATTTTTGAAAATCTGTCCACCACCACAAATATGGAATCTCTCCCTTTCTGAGTTCTAGGCAATCCCAAAACAAAATCCATACTGATTGCATCCCACGACCTTTCTGGAATTGGTAATGGCTGATACAAACCAGTGTTCTATTGTCTTCCTTTTGCATACTAACAAATTTTTCATTTGTTCACAAACCTTTTCACCTCTTCCCTCATGCTCAGCCAATAATATGAATTTCTCAGCTGTGCAAAGGTTTTATCATTACCAAAATGTCCAGCTAAACCTCCACTATGTTTCTCCTTCAGGAGGTTGTCTCTCATTGAGCATATTGGTATGCATAATTGGATTCCTTTGAAAAATAATCCATCCTAGATGAAATATTTTTTCCATGGGCTTCTGTCTCCCAACAAAGGATTCTTTCATGCCTCATAAGCTTCCTTAAAATTTGGATCTTCTTGATACATTTCCTTGAGGTGTTGAAACCCTAAGGTCTCCACTTGAAATTCCTGTACAATCAAACTCCTCCTGCTCAAAGCATATGCCACTTTGTTAGCAGTTCCAACAATATGTTTAATAACAAAAGTAAAATTCTGCATAAATTCTACCCATTTAGCATGTCTCTGATTCAACTTTTCTTTCCTAGTAATAAAATGGAAAGCTTGGTTATCATTGTAAAAGATAAATTATTTAGCAATTAGATAGTGCCTCCACTTCTTAAAAGCTTGAATCACTGCATAAAATTCTTTGTCATATGTGGAATACTTCTTCTTGATGTCATTCAGTTTCTCACTGAAATAAGCAACTAGCCTATTATCCCGACTCAAGACTGCTCCAATAGCTAATACACTTGCATCACATCTCACTTGAAATGTTTTTCCAAAATTTGTTAAGACCATAATTAATTGTTCTGTGATCTTCTCCTTCAACACCTTGAAACTTTTTTCAGCTTCCTCTGTCCAACTGAAGGACTTGTGTTTCTTCTTCACAGTGTCCAGCATGGGCGCACATATGCCATTGAAATTTTTGATAAACTTTCTATAAAATCTTACTAACCCATTAAAACTTCTTACCTCAAATACGTTGCTTGGTGATGGCCATTCTCTGATTGCTCTCACCTTTTATGGATCCATCTTCAATTCATTTGAAGAGATTACGAAACCCAATTATATGAGTTCCTTCTTCATAAAAGAGATTTTCTTCAGATTTATTAGCAATTTCTCTTGCTGCAACTTTTCCATCACTTATGTCAAATGTATTAAGTGTTCTCCCTCTGTCTTATTGAACAATAGTATGTCATCCAAATATACTGTGACAAATTTTCCTATGAAGTCTTTCAATACTTCATTCATCAATCTCATAAATGTGCTTGGTGCATTTTTTAACCCAAATGGCATGACCAACCATCCAAACAATCCTTCATTTGTCTTGAATGTTGTTTTCCATTCATATCACTCTCTCATTCTTATTTGATGATATCCACTCTTCAAGTCTATCTTGGAAAAATAACTTGCTCCACTCAAAAAATCCATCAAATCATCCATCCTTGGTAAAGGGAATCTGTACCTAATGGTTATCTTGTTGATGGCTCTGGAATCTGTACACACTCTCGATTCTCCATCCTTCTTTGGACTTAACATAGTTGGTACTGCACATGGGCTTAGACTTTCCCTGACTAAGCCTTTATCCAACAATTCCTGGACTTGATTTTTGACTTCCTCATTCTCTCTAGGTGTCAACCTATAAGATTCTTTGTTTGGTAAAATAGCTCCTGGAATAAGGTCAATAGGATGGCTTATACTTCTAATGGGTGGAAATGAGTGAGGTAACTCATCCACTACTATGTCAGCAAAGTTTTCTAACAGTTCCTAGATTTCTTCAGGCAAATCTTCCACAAAAGTATTTGTAAGGATAACTCTAGGCTTCCTCACTACAACAAACTCCATTTCTTTCTCCTTCTTGACTTATTTCAAGAGTTCCTTCCCAGTCATGAGAAGTATACTTGAACTAGCTTCCCTCTTTTTCTCTTTGTCTTCTATTGAAAACAACATATGGGTTCTAACATTCTTTTCTAGGGTATAAGTATTCTTTCTTCAATCAAGAATAACTTTTTTGTCAAACTGCCATGGTCTCCCTAATAAAATATGACATACATCCACAGGAATTACATCACATAATATTTCATCCCTATAAGCTCCTATTTTAAATTCAACTTGGAATTGTTGACTTACCATTACTTGATGTCCTTTCTGTAACTATGATACCTTGTATGGGTTTGGATGTGCAGTTGTCTTCAACTCCACCTTCTCCACCATATCTGTGGATACTAGATTGTCACTGCTTCCACTGTCTATGATCACCTTGCAAAATTTGTCTTTCATCTTGCAAGCCATTCTAAACAGACTTGTTTAATGAACTGGTTCCTCTACATCCTTCTCTGGTTTAAAAAGAATTTTCCTCATCATGAGGTTCTTTCCTCCTTCTGGTTCTTCGACTTCCACATGCTTTTGTGCTTCAACAATGTGTTCTTCACCTCCTCCTTCTTTATTTCTCTCAGGACATTCCCAAGACTTGTGCCCTGGTTTTCCACAGGCTGGCTCTTCCTCGTCCTCTGGAAAAAGAGCTTCTTCCTCCATGTTATCCTTCCTTAGAACTTCCACCTTTCTGTGGGTGACTATGTTGTTTTCTAGCTTCATGATTTGGTTCCTGGAACTTCTCTCTGTTGGATCCCTTACCTCTGCTCGAATTTCCTCCTCTGTTTCGTTGGCTCTATTTACTGGCCAATTTCTCTTCGGATTTCAAGGCTGCTTGATAAGCATCCTCGACTTTACTAACCGACATCATGATGATATCCTCTTGGATTTCATACCTCGATCCATTGATATATCTAGCTATCTTTTCATCCTCATTCTCTTTTTGTCCAGCCATGATTTTCAGTCTGTAAAATTCTTCAGTGTACTCCTTCACTGATAAGCTCTTCTATCTTAAGTTTTGCAATCTTCTGAACAAATTGATTTGGTAATCCTTTGGGATAAATTTGGCTTTCAGCTTGGCTACCATCCTATCCCAGCTTTTAATTTTCTTCTTACCCTTGCTCCTGCATTCGGCTTGCAATTCATCCCACCATAGCGCTGCATGAGCTTTCAGTCTTGTCACTGCATGCTTCACCATATTGTCTTCTTCGATATCTTCATAATAGAAATATTTGTCCATAGTGTGTACCCAGTCTAACAATTCTTCAACTTCTAAATTTCCTTCATACATTGGTACCTCTATTCTTTCTCTGGCTCCTATTCTTGAAACAACTTTTAATAAGTGATCTTGTGTAGCATCCTCTGCTACATTCTCTTTGACCTCTATCTCTTCGCTTTCATCTTCACTGATATCTCCAGTGTTTGGTGCTCTCCTCTGCACTGTTTCCATGGCATCTAGTCTCATTCAGAGTCACCTCATTTCTTCTTCCATTTATGGATTCGCTCTACGCCTCCTAGGTGGCATGATTCCTATGTGTCACCTTCTAATGCTTACAAACAGAAATAAAATTTTTGATACCACAAATGATATCAATTTACCTCCTTTCTCCTTTGTCTTTTGTCTGCAAAAAAACCCAATATCAACATTGATACCACCTGATGCAGCCCCCCCAACTCCCCCGTAGTGCTACATGACCTCTCAGTCAAATATCTATGATTATTAATTCAAATGACTCTCTGAAACCTTGATGGTCTCGTTCTGTATCTAAACACAGGCCCTTTCGGCTCCCTAGTGTAGGTCTTATGGTACTTGCAACCTTCCCTTTCGCTCTCCTCCAAAATCTCAGAGTACTGGGCGTTAGCTTCTTTTATGATAAGCCCCCTCTTGATGTGACCTTGGGAAAATGACCTCATGTGACCACGTGATTGCAGGCATAGCCAAAGGCTGTTTGAAATCAAACTACTTTTTGGCCCGCAATTCTCCTCGAGCCTCCACATGTCCTCTTTCCAAAACCACGGTCTGGATTGCGGCCCGCCCTCAACATTTTAAATTTCACGCAACTCCTGTCCCCGCAATGCTACGGGACTGTTGATCTCTCGATCTTGATGGTACTATCCCACACACTCCTTGCATTCGAGGATTTTGATAACTCAGTTCGAAGGATTTCAGAAAAGAAATTCTTCTTGCTCTCCTGGCGTTCTTTTGTTCTTGTTCTTCGATGCTGTGCACTCCTTGCACCTGGTCTAAGTTTCCTCTGCTCTCTCTCTGAACTCTTCTGAGTCAATCTGAGACTCATTCGATGCACTCCTTGCATTCGAGATGCACACCTTGCATACGAGTTTCAGAAGAAAAACAAGTGAAACTTAGCTAGTTTCGTCACGAACTCATGCGATCAACTTCTTGAACAATCATACGTGAACGAAATGAAATAAATGACATACACAGAATGCAACATTCATTCAATCACACATTAAAATGAACACAGTCCAAAATTTGGGACAATTCTGTCTGTTCTATTCATTCATAAAACAATTACATCATCTTGTAGTTCTTCACTACGTCTCTCTTCTACTTTATTGATCTCCATCTCTATCTCTTCATCCTCTCTATTCTATCTATTACAATACAACAATAAAAACTATCTAAGGATTGGCTCCACGAGCTCTCTTGTCTTATCTGCAACCTATCCTATCAACTCTTAGCAGTTACCTACTTTGTCTTATTACAATAATTACCAGTTATTGCTAGATAAGAGTCAGCACTCCATATCTAAAACCCCTTATTGTCCTATATGACTTTACAAACATGACAGATTTAAAAATGTTGTTTACAAAATATCTCAACAACTCGATTTAATTCTGAATTAAATGTTGAGATGTCATGTCCCTGCCTCCACGCTTACGTCTTTGACTTCAGAGGCAATGCTCCTGCATCATATGGTCATGTTCCCAAGGTTGGCATGATAAATTATCCAATAAATGGCCTATGAAGAAGGCATGCAACATAATGAAAGTGATACTTTATTATGTTAATCAAAACCATATCATTCACTTTCCTTATATTAGAGTCACTTTGAGGTATTATTCCTTGATATGCTTCAGTATTGTTATCACATGATTTGTACTTGTGCAAATCCCATCACAAGTACCAAAAACCTTTCATAACTACAAGAAATCTTACCATTGTCACCTTAGTAATAAATCCCCTCGTTTTAGTGACGAAGGAGGTCTACCATAAGGGAGGCTTCCCCGGTGACCTCAAGGGATCAAAGTAGCAATTTTTTTATCCAAACCTACCACTCCCTCTCTTGATCACCTAATGATGAGTCTAGGTCTGTGAAATGGATGGGGTAAAAGTATGTTTGAGTACCTTTCTGGAATAAAAGAACTTTATAACATTATATGACTATTTCCAATTACAAACATGTGATTATAACCTCATTAGACACTAGACAATGAGAATTTGCTATGGCTGGTAAACATTGCAGCAGTACAACAATTTATAACAGCAAGTACAAGTTTGTAACAACAACCAATAAAAGAGATTAAAAAATGCATGAATGGACAAGGAAAGCTTAGCATATATCCAATAGATTAATATCCAATTGTTCAAAGAAATTTCTGAGCATGTAATACCACCATTAGATCAGTGTATGCAACAATTTTAAGTGTTATTAGGTGGATGCAGAAAACTTTTGCAACAACATCAAGCTTGCAAGTGAATTAGCATTAGTTAGTGTTAGTAAAGTTAGTAGGAGACTTGAGACAATGAAAATTGAGATTTTGTTGATCACTTTCACCATAAGAGAGCTTTAGATATTAGTTACTTAGGACTATGAAGTCTTTACAACAGAAAATACAATTAACTTGGAGATGAAACTAACAAAGGTTAAGAGGAAGGGCTTAAAATCTAAGGTGCTAGCACATTAGGGCCTTAGCGTTTAAGCCTTAAGGAAAAGGGTTTTTCCAGATTGCAAGAACTTTTGGGCTCTAGCAACATTTTCTCCCTTCTTATGTACTTCAACTAGGTCACAATCAAGAGTCTAAGGATAAATTCCTAAAGTGCTAGCACTTTATGGCTTTAGGAGTCTAACCCTTGGTTTGATTTCATTCACAAACTTTGGATAGAATTAACCTTGTGAGAGGAGGAAGAGCTTATGCTCCTCTATTAGGGTTTTTCCAAGAAAAATATTCAATATGAACAAGTAAATATTCACCATGAAACATTCAATAGCATGAGATAAAATTGCAGAAATTTACTTACTTCACCAATACATGACAAGAACAAACCCTAATTGCAACAACACCATCCAAAAAATCATCAAAAGACATCCATAACTTGGCCTTCCAAGCAAGGCACACTTGTAAAAGAGAGAGATAACCAAGAATAAGGAAAACATTTCAGACTTAGTGCTCTCACAATGGAGAGGAATGTGATGATAAGATGAAATGTCAAGGAGATTTATTTATATGGAGCTACCTTGACCTATTTTTTCACTTAAAAATGTCAACAACCAAATGTAAGAGGGATGACCCTTTCAATTTTTCTTTTACATTTGCAAAATTAAAATTTATTGAAATAAAACCCTAGAAGGGTGGCATCATGCCCTAGAAGGGTGATGTAAGCCCTCATAGTGAAACATCAATCATGAGGGAGGAAAATGTTGGGCCTCCAAAGGCCATGTGTCATGATCTCATGTGCCAAAGTGTCATTCTATGGTCTCCTTGTGTCTAACCACCATGTGATCCATCAAACCCTAGCTCAAGGTGACATCAAGGGCTTAGTGAGTGACACGATAGGCCTCCAAAGGCCAATGTCCAAGTGGAGAAGGTTGGAGCCTCGTCCTCTAGTGATGAAAATATGCCTCCAAAGGAAACTTCCTCTATCTTCCATATGCAATGCTCATAATCAATGATGTCACTGACATGGGGTCTAGCATCCATCTCATGGGATCCCAAGCCCCTATGAAGGTTTGAATGGTACAGTTCCTTCACAAATATATTTCCACCAGGACAAGTTCTACAAATACAAACAAGTGCACCCTCCAAGGGTCCACAATTCACATTAATAATGCCAAGTAAGCCACATCTAATAAGAGAACCACCCAAACATGTGCATCAAACCCCCCTTTTCAAACTAAACAAATACTCAAATAACTTATAAAATTTTCCAAATTTAAATATGGGAGGGGTGTCAAGGTGTCCTATTGGGTATGCCATGTTATCACACAATCTGTACTTGCACAAATACCAAGGAAATTAAGGGAGATTAGCGTAACAATGGGATATCCTATCATTGTCACCTCAATTTGAAATCCCCTCTTTTAGGGAAGGATGCAAGTCCAACCCAAGGGAGGCATCCCCAGTGACCTAAAGGGATGGGTAGGATAAACATAAGGATGAATAAGTACTCCCCCCCTCTCACTGCACTCAATTCAGATATTTCACAAGGTAAATGTCCAAGAAAATGAGGCAAATGGACGATCTTGTGTACCTTCCTAGAACAAGACAATACAACATATATATATAAATTCCAAGTACCAGAATGATAGTAAGACTTCAAAATACAATAGACAATTCAAATAAAGAGTGGCTGAAGTAAAAATGAAGTAAACTTTTATTTTACAACAACAATTAATATTTTGTGACAACTACGAGAAATACTACTCAAAATAGCATGAAAGTATAGTGAAAATTTAGCATTTATTCCATAGATTGCTTAGCACTTTCCAAAAGAAATTTCTAAGTATGTTATGTTAATGTTAGTTGAGTGTATGCAGCAAATTACAAGGTTAGTATGGTTATAGAAAATGTTTTGTAACAACAACAACACAATTAGTTATTTTAGCTAAGCTAGGGTTAGTATTAGTTAGTGGAAGCTTCAAATAAGAGAGTATGAGAGTTGTTTGGTCACAATCCTTCACAAGAGCAAGTAGACAAGTGCCTTTTGGGCTATGGAGTCTTTTATAACATAAAATAACTTGGATAATTTAATGATTATACTTGTCTAAAGATAAATGAGGTGAAACCTTGAATAATAGCACCTTAAGTCTTCGAGGATCCAAGGCCTCAAAGGTAAATTCATCTAGAGAGTAGGCTCTTATAGGCTCTAGTGAATTTCTCATTCCTTAGACTATTGAAATATATTTTATGCAACAAGCCTCTGGAAAAGGACTTCTAAAGTGCTAGCACTTTAGGGCTCTAGCAGCCTTAATCTAGAAAAGAGTTTCTTAACAATAAGTGGAAAGATCAAGAAGGAAGAAATACATTATGTTCCTTCTCCTAGGGTTTCTTAGCAAGCAATTTCATAATCTTCAAATGAATAAGTAAAATTGACCACAAACATTTAATGCATAAAAAAATTGCAGCATTTACTTACTTCACCAAGAATAATCAAGCATGAAAAACCCTAGTTTGCATAGATTACCACCAAAATAGCCAAGAAACATCATAAGCAAGCTCCTCTAAGCCTAGTGCATGAGCAGAAGACACCATAAACTCAATAATAACACAAATTTCAGCCAAAGTATGCCACTAAGGAGAAAATTCTAGTCCTCTCTCCAAATGAGGAGAGTTATGATAAAAATAAAATGAGGTTAGCCATATTTGTATGGGAAATCCTAACCTCATTTACCAAAAGTTGTTTCTTTTCATAAAAGTGAGCCTACATGTCAATTTGCTCATAAAATTTAAAAATTAAATCAATTTTCCATAAAATAACCCTAATGAGGGTGATGTCATCCCTCCTAAGGTGACGTTAGGCCTCCTCAAGGAGACATTGAGGCCATCTAGTGGAATGTTGGCCCTCCAAAGTCCATCCTCCATGCCACATGTGCCAAAATGTTCATCCAGGATCTCCCAACATCAAAACCCTAGCCCTGGGTGACGTCACAGGATGCTAGGGTGATGTCCAAGGCCTCCAAGGGATAAAATATAGGTGGGAAGGGCTAGTAACTCATCATCTAGGCCTTCCAGAGTGCCTCCTAAGGAAACTTCTTCTTCCTTCACTATGCAAACTGGTCATCACGATCTTTCCCCAGGCATGGGGTCTTTGCATCCATCCTTGGGCTTCAAGCCCTCATGAAGGTTTGAACTAATCATCTCCTCATGAATACATGTCCACTGGGAAAGGTCCTGCAAATACAAACAAGTACTCCCTCCAAGGGTCCATGAGTCACAAGTATCAGAAAAATTAAGCCACATCTAATAATCAAACCATCCGAACATGTGCATCAAACTCCCCCTTTTTCAAACTAAACAAATGCTCAAAGACGTTATACAATTTATCAAATTTAGGTGTGGGAGGGGTGTCAAGGCATCCTATTGGGTCAATCATTTCCCAGGTTCAAGGTGTTTTCGTAAGGGAAACCCATATAAGCCATGTGTGTATGTGAAGTGGATTGGGGTGAACTTCTGGGAATGGAGTTCATAACATACAAGGGTTTGTATTGTCTCATTTATGGGTTCCTTTGTAGAGGGTGAGCTTCCCTTCATCCGTGATGCAACATTTTTCCAAGCCCATTTGTTTCCATTAATTAATTAAGGTCCAAACAATGTGTACTCCCTAGGGTTAATCGATTAGCTTGGGGGGAAGTAGCACATAGTCTCTTGAAGGGAGATGTACACATAGTTCCATGGGGGTATAGTCTAGCTAGTAATGCACTTGTGTAGATCCCTCAACAATTGGGACATTTATAAATATGAAATTAAGGTTTTGCAGGTCTTATGCTTTCAAGAGATAATGCTTCGTTGTTTCTCAATACCTCTTGGGTGAGCATCTGGAAGGTTCATGATTTGGATTTTATCTTTTGCTAGTTACTTTCCCCTCTGGTCCTTTAGCCCCTTCTTCCCATGAAATGAGGTACAATCCCTTCTTGGGTTAGTACACCCAAATATCCCAAAAGATAAAGAGACAGAAAGAAAGAAGTATGGAAGGTGATAAGTATGATCAGAAATGGACGATGACTCCTCAAGGAACCCCCTAGAAGCACCCTATTCCCGAGGGTGACCAACTTACTAGGAAAAAATGACACCTGCCAGGGTTAAATAAGAAAAATAGTATAAATTCCAAGCAAACATTTTGTAATCAAGAAATATCCCTTGAAACATGTTCAATTGATTCAAATAATAGAGTGACACTTACCATG